>JAVCKT010013995.1:0-20809 GCA_032273925.1 Rhynchotus rufescens
ATCACAGAAGACAACGTGTTTTATTTTAGCAGAAAACGCTTAACTTTGTGTGGTAGATTTCAGAGCTCAACAGCTTGAGTTCTGCAGCACACCAAACCAAACAGAATAAACATAATGAAATAAAGCTAGGCACTTTCTGCATGGATATGTATACACAGGTGGACACAGTCTTTTCTGAGAGTTTATTTAATGTATATTCATACTGTTCTATGACAAGAAAGGTTAAAGCAGCACTACCATAAATCACTGCAAGCATCCATACATTGGCAAACACCAGACATAAGTAGAAATCAGGAGAGGAGGATAGGAGGGTTCTTTAAAGCTTGTAAAGCAGGAAAAAAAAAAGTCCCAAGTTTTACTTTGCAACTTCCTTGTTAATAACTCTGCAATCTGGATTCACAGCCTGCTCATGCAGGTGCTCCTGCATGTTCAATGTTGGGCAGCAGGTGATTCAAAGTTACCCAGTTTTCCTGCCTTCCGACACGTGTTCCAGCATCTTTCCACAACTTATTGTTCTTTCCACAACTTATTATAACTTTTGTGATGGATCCCAGCCATTGGGATCCTTTGCAAAGGTGTCTGGATTGGCCACCCAAATAGAGCATTCTTCTTTCACTCACTCCCACAAACCAGCCAGCAACAAGATTTATTGGTCCTTTCAGTTACCAGATTTCCTCCCATCCCACCATTGCCTTGGTGGCACCCAGCGGCACCACTGCAGACTATGCTCAAACTGATTTTCTTTCCAAGGCTGACAGCAACACCATGGCAAGACTTGCAGCCTGGCACAAATCCTAGCGCTGTGCTAAGTTTTAAGCACCTACTAAATCACCATGATAATAGAGAGCCCCCAAAGAAAATGTCATCAAATTTTTAAACATTCAGTTCTGCAAACTGTTCCATTGTGGCATCCTCACAAGTGACTAAACCTTTCCTACTGTTAATGCAAATGGAGCAAACAGGAACCTGAGGCTGGCACCAAGCACAGCAAGTTTGAGAAGTCCAAGGAGCAGTGTGCCTGAGTAAGCTTCTACTAAGAAAAGTCCACTGACTACTAAAAAATCCACTTGGCTGTATGGCACAATGAACAAGTGGTTCCAAGTGTTACACACAGAACTGAGTATATTCAGCAGTAATAAAATCAAAAAGGTAATTACAGTGATGATTATTTCCAGTCCTTCACTAAATGGTATCCTGTGAAGAGATCTTTGCCTCTTTCTTCTAAAGACTTTTAATACTCACATAATTTTTTATTCCATTACAAAAACTCTAGTCTTCACTACAAAAAGGAGTTTTCATTATGCCCAAGAAAGGATTAACTAGCTGGGGGGGAGGCAAATAATCTTATCTAAAGATTTTGAAAGCAAAATTCAGTTTTCTTTATTTAAATATTCTTAGCTGTGTGAATCTCTTCTGCATATATTGAAACAAGTTGTAAGGTTTAAAAAGATAAGAAAGAGGTAGACTTATTAATTGAAAGGTACTAAGTGCAGACAGGTTATTTATCTGGTACAGTTAGATTTCCTGAACACTTCTTCTGCCAATGCAGACGCAGCACTATGCTCTGGGTTTTATACCAACTCATAGAATGGCATTATGTTCTGTGCTTTCCCTGCTGGGGGCAATATGACTCCGCTTGTCTTCAGCAAATGACCAGATATTACAGAAGCGGAAAGAGCTCACAGCTTTCAAAAATACTAGCGTGAACAGCTAATGCAAAATGAGGGCGCTTATGCTGAAAATGCTTTAACGAAGCTTATCAGCCAAGGCAGACAGAGACCGTCCCCAGGAGTGGTGGCAGAAGCCTGGGAAGATGTCTGCAGGACTTTTAATTATTACTTTTGTCACAAAAAGAAGAAAACAACAAAAATGATAACAATCAGTAGCTACATGTCTCAGATAACATGTTACACATAAAACATCAATCTTTTATGCAAAAACAGTACATGCTCCTCTAAGTCTTTTGCCAACTAAGTTTTGTATGTTTGGGGAGATTCCTTTTGAAGAAAAAAGGTCAGAGTAAATGTAAAATAGGAGTAGAAAAATAGATTTAAGAACTATAATCTGAAAGGATGTCACATGGAGAGAAATTAGAAACTTTACAGCCACACCAGTGATGGCCAGACTTGTGCTTTTCTGCTTAAATGTTTCTCGTCAGGTCTAGGTTTGCTTGAATATCTATTTCCATGTGCTTGATAATAAGTTACAACAATTTAAAAAGCTTCCTAAGCAAAAGATATAGGCAAGTATGTGACTGCATGCACTGCACCACATGCAGCTGTGCTGTATTTCCGAACTGCTGCTGAGGGCCCTTCCCTGTTAGCTGGGAACTGCACCCACATGGACGCACACAGCTCCTGGGCAGTTCTGCCACCACTGCTCCCCAGAGGGTGCCGAGCACTCCCAGCACTCGCATCCTCTGTTCAGAAAGCTGGCATCTTCCCAAGCTCGCTTTCTTAACTTGGTATTTTCTCCTGTCTGCGGGTGTTTATAGCTTTGCCAAACTTAAATCTTCTATCCTTAAGTTCCGTGTACTGGTGTTTGCCTTTGCATGCTACTGCTGAAAAGCTTAACACTAAACATGTGAAGCCACTTCCAGAAATATCTAAGTAGAGAGAGAAGGGGAGAATGGCTTCTTATTTAAATAAAATTCATTGCATTTGTACATGATCACTAAACATTCTAGAAACTCTGCTGCCTACCTGCTTTGGAATTAGGCAGGTTCACTTGAACTCCTCAATTTTGCCATCTTTGTCAAAAAAAGCAGTTTTCCTTTGAAACTTGAGAAATCTCAAGTTATGCCCATGGAACAGCTTATTAATTGACAACGATTTCTAAGCATTATTTCTACTACCTACAGACACAAATGCTATGTAAAACTCTTTATTTTCCCATGTTCCAAACACACAGCAAACAAAGAGAGGATGAAGATGTGTACATACAGGACAGTAGAACTCAGTTTTAAAGTCCACTTACTTACAAATTTAATCTGTATTCTGCCAAACTAAGGAGTTTAACCTATTTCTGTTCTCTCACCAAGAGTGACTGAATACTGAGTTATGTTCAAAGAAAGTGTGTTTGAAGTGCAACATCCCTTGGAGAAGGGATAAAAAAGCCCTTGTAAGTGGCAGCATTAGGCTTGCAACCTTACGGAGAGCCCTCCCAGTCACCCTATGCCTACGGCCAGCTCACCACAGCACTCGGGGCGAGTTACACCGTGGCTCTACAGCGAGCCCGTTCCCAGGCAAAATGAACATGCTCTGCTAGCAGCCACGGGAAGGAGACTCCTGTGGGGCACAGAGGCTTGTCCAGCTCTCAGCTCCTTCCATGAACTGATTTCAGCTCCCTAAAAGCTAACAACAACAAACCAAAAAACCAATCTGATATTGCCAAAAGGCAGCAGCTGCAGCCCTCCTCTGCCCTGCTCCCACTCCTGCTACTGCTTTGCCCATTCCTTCTTTTCTGACTTGGTTCTGTTCCTTATGCCATTTCTAGCACTAACCACATCTCTTCACGGGCTGAATTTACTCTATAAAATGGCTCAAAAAGTTCCCCAAATCCAAAGTAGCTTTACACAGTACTAGTGAGCTTCTCTAGTTCCTTCAGGGACCTGATTTTCTGAAGTTAATTCAGAAATGGTAATCATTCAGGTAATGGTCCATTTCGGGTAAGAGCACAGCCTTAGAGAAAATGTTAGATGGAAGAAGGGAAGGTAAATTCCTCACTTTTTGTGTTAGCTGCCAGAATACCTAATTTCATTTTGTAAATGCTGCCCATTCATTAGCAGCAAGTGACTGTTATAGGTCTGAGGCACATGAAACAATTTAAAAACATTCATGTGTAAAAAACAAAGTTACTTTCAACATAGTCTTTCATTTTTAAAATATTTACAACATAGGTGTATGTTTTAAAAAAACCTATGAATTGGTGAAATCTTTCTCAATGTACTGTGTACGTACTTCTGTATTAGTACCCCCTGAAAACAGGATTATTGCTAATTCTTTCAATCATCTGAAGTCACAGCTACATTACATAGTTCGTGCTGATAAAGACTGAGGCAAAACAAAACCTGCAAATAACTTGCATATTTATAAATTTAGATATTAACATGAAACTGTATAAATTTATAAAATCCCATCAAAACATGAAATAGTTGCAAACTCATCCTTAGTATCACTAAATTATTTTGCTCGCATTACTAAAGATCCCTTTGCCATTGCTTGCTAAGCACCCATTTCTGGCAACCATTAAGCGTGACACACATTAGGAGCATTGTATCCATCTAACAGACTACATTGAGCAATCTCATTGTGCCATTATCCATATTTATCATGGAAACTACCCAGCTCGTCCTCTCCTCCGTGAAAATAAGCAGCTGAGAAATGAAATATTCTTCATACTAAGCTGAGAACTTACAGCCTTTGGGTAGGTTGGTCCAAATTCTCCCACAGCTGGATGCAAGAATTTCAAAATAGATAACATGAACAGAAATGTGTATATCTAGAAAGGCCCAATCCACACAAACAGTGCTTTGAAAATGACTTAATTTATCCAAAGCAGTATGCTCACAGCTCTTTATTTTATAATAGTCAAAAGATACTTTTATCCTCCCAAATACATCAGTTGGTTCACAAACCACATGACTGATTGCATCCCAAGCTTTCCTCAGTTACTGGCTACAAGGCCACCCCCATGCTGAGCCACAGAGAAAGATCCTGATGTCCTGCAGCCAGAGCCAATGTGTGGCCCTGCATTTGAGCACTCATCCTCCCAGCTACTCAATAACCAAAAGAGAAAACTGTCACTGAAGATAAGGATGCAATTTCAAATGTCTCCAGCTAATTTATGTACATATGACTAGCATTCAAAGTTTAGCAATCTATAACCAATAAAGCAATTTCTGAAGCTCTTTCAAAACGCCAACATAGGATGCCTATTAGAATCATTCCGGCCTACAGACTGCAACCTTCAATTGTTTTCCTGGCCCTTCCTCTAAAGGACAAGCTTTAACAAGCTGCCATCAGAAAACCATGCATGAAATAACTTAGCAATTCTTATATAGGCAAATAAAGCAAAAAAGCAGAAAAACAACACACACCAAAGAACCCTTCCTCTAAGATGATCTTCCAATTTAGATACAGCTAGTTATGGGTCTTGTCTTACGTTACTTTGGGGATCAAGTTTTTATCCTACAGCAATGAAGTACACACAATCATTTTATTTGATTTTGTCCACAACACTTGAATCTTACCCCTTTTCCACAAATATTGAATATCCATGATAATGACTTTTCCCTAAAGTGGCTGAACAGACAGCCCCTATCGAGAGAAACTGAAGGAATGGCTTAACAGTTACCTGTTGCGTTTAGGCTACTACTGAATGTAGGTGGGGTTCCTAACCAGCCCAAGAACACATCTCCCCACATCCATTTAGCTGGCCAGGGACTTGGCTAAGCTCACTTTCAGGAGCTTAGGGGGCGCAGGGCAGGACCAAGGAGGTAATGCAAAGGAGTGAAGTGTAAGGGAGTCGTGGGCTGTGGAAAGCAGCCCAGCTCATTGCAGCGTGTGACTGAAGACACCACTCAAAGGGAAAGCACTGTCATGAATAAGACGGTAGTGGAACTATCTGAAAACTGGATGAAAGGGTAAAACTAGTCCCTGGAGGGAGCAGAGAACTAACACACATTAAAGAGCCCCATACATTCCCAGTTCTGCTTCCAAGTGGCTGCTAGTTACAGTAACAGCACAGCTGGCTCCTCGTTCCTGTCCCAGGCCTGACTGAAATGTGTATTTACCACGTTGCTCTACACAAGAACAGCCTCAGAACTTAAGGACTCCTCCTTGTTGATCTCCACCTCAGTGTCTATGCCCAAGCTGCAGCTCAGAGGTGCCTCTGCACCACCTCTGGCCTGCTTGAGTCAGCTACATGAATGCTTCAGATGCTTCAGTCTTACAAGTTTAAAAAACAAATAAAAAGCTTATATAAAGAATAACTGAATAGTTTTTGCTTAGATAACATCTACTTACAACCAATCTCATGATTTCTTAATGGTCTGCAGTAGACCATTAAGGTGTTTTTGTTGTTATGAGAAGTTTTAGAAAATATCCTCATAATGAGCACTCAGCACACAGTTTAAAAAGTTATAATAAGCAATTAGATTATCTTTGGTATAAAAACCTGAAAGACCATCTCAGCCAGTCCTTCAGAGGTTGCACTGCATCTGCTGCATTCTCACTGCAGCAGTCAGGAGAAGAAAACTCACCAAGACACACAAGCTACATACTATATATTTTGCTTTCAGGAGGAACTAGTAATATCCACTGATGCAAATAAGTTGCAAAATTGAAAACTTGCATAATTACAGATTAAGACATGTTCTTGCAAATTAATCTACACATGTTTTTAAAAGGATTACATACAAGTATTGATTTCATTCCACTTGTGTTGAGAAACTCTGAAAAAGTATATAATCTTTTCAGATTTCAAGTTAAAAAAATCATTTTCTTCAACTCTCTTAAGTGTCTAAAGAACGCCTCTCAGCAAAGCCTGCTCATAGGCTAAAATGAGAGCATTCCAGCTGATTCTGAAGTGCTGCATTTCCTGCACTAATCCAAGTTTGCTGCATGAGAAAAAAAGTAATTTTGAAGGAGGCTTGAACTTTTCAATAACAGAAAAGTGCACAGGCCTATTGTGGGCAATCTAATGCACTATCCTTTAAAAACTAATGTCAAAGAGCAGTTTCTTACATTTGCAGGTGCCCAAGGGACTATAAGATCTTGGGTTTCATCAATGAAGAGCTGCTTAGAATATAACATTTTGTATATGCTCAGCAGCTTTGGATTCCTGCCTCAGCTGTGTTTTCAGGATTTATTGAATACCTAATGCTCTCTGGGACTTTCCAACTCATTTTCTCTAAGTCCCCAGTCTCTAGAGCTCCTGATCTTCTAGGCACAATAAAATATGACTAACAAAGGCAGAACAAAAGGCAAATGAACAAGAAAAGTACAATGAAAACACAGTTGTGCTAACAACGGTGGATAGATGTTTGCCTGCCCCAGTAGCCAGGGAATATAAATAATAGGAATTTGGGCTACCTCTGTTCACCCAAGATCAGGTACAAAACACAACACAAGTGTTCAGCACATGCAGTTTCCAAGGCTGTGTTTGCTCTCTCTCTCTCTCTCTCTCTCAAAGCTGCCTATATTTTACAGTCGAGTCACCCTCTTATTTGCTGTTTTCTGGAAGTCTGATTTCAACCTAGATCTTTTATGCAGGGAGCAGAAAGTGGGCAGCAAGTTGAGATCTTCTCAGATGGCCATTATCTGGAATGGATAATGCATCTTTCCAAGCTCCCTTTCTCCTTTGCACTATTTTCTCAAGCCACTGTTCAACTGCTCTGTGATAACTTTTTGAAAGAATTCAACTAAATAAGAGTTTTTAGGTTTTTTTGGTGTATGTCATATGAAAGGTGACAAGCAATTAAAACATTGTCATTGATGCTGCTGCACAACCTCAAGCATCAGTAAAGAGGACAACGGATTAAGATAATTTTCAGAGTTTTCCTGCTATGTATTGTCCAGCTGAATGTAAAGCACATGCATTGAGCGCTCCTGTTTGTAAAGCAAGTAGTATTTTAGAAGCACTGAGATTACTCCTACAAAGAAAGCTACTGCCAGCTAGTTAAAGCATAAGGAATTCCGAAAAGCAGAAAAAGCAGAAAATTCAATGCTTCATTTTATTTTGTGCTTATAGACCTTAGGGCAAGCCAAACCACTCAAAGTCCTCTCTAAAAACAAGTTTCCAGGCTTTCATATGGGTTGCATTGACAGCTGGTGTAGAAAGCATTTGTATTAATTAAAACTCTTCTCTGGGGAAGATGTGGTAGAACTCGCATCTGTAACTGGCCTGATGCATCTCCAGGAAACAGACAAGTCATTTCAATACCAGCTTCAGTCTTAAAGACAATTACAAAAAAGCAATTTTGCCAGCATTTCTGAGTATTCTGAATATAAAGTAGCACTATTGCTAACAAAGCTACCTTTAAAATACAATTGTTTCTGAAATGACAAATACCACTAAAACAAAAATTGCTCTAGCTGTAGATCTGTAAATATTTTTAACTGTACAAAGTTTCCTTCTATATACCCCAGCTTTGCACTAACCTGACTCAGAGCAAAATTATACTTATAATAGGACACCATAACAAATCACATTTGAAGAGATCTTCTCTGAAAAACAATAGTAGTTTAGAAACCCTAGCATTTTTGTCAGCTTAAAACACACCCAATATGATAGCTACTAAGAGAAGTGAATTAAGACTATTATGACAGATACACTAAGAACAAATAAGCATACTTAAACATACCATTACATGATGTATGTGGAAAAAAATCACAGGTTATGGAAGCCACTTAAACAGTCTACCACTAACGGCAGACACCTTCATACACTATAAATTTCACAGTAGTAGCTACAGCGTAAAAGTAATTACTCCATTTTCTATTCAATTGTGAATTATTGATAATCTTAGAAGACTTAAGATATTTTTAACTGACCTTATTTGCACCCTCCTTCAGAGTGGTAAACACATTATGAGTATTTATTGCAAACAGATCTGAATTGTCAATATGGTACACTTCATAACTCTTACACTTGGTAATTATATGAAGCTGCTTTTCTATATGGTGTTTGTATCACCTTTAAGCAGCCAACAGAGTTTTTCCTGTGGTATATTATATTTTTTTTTAGACCAAGCATTTTTCCCCTGAACAAATAAAAAGGTTTGAAAAACCTTTCAAAATCTTAAAGATATTTTTCTAAGTTTTTCACGCAACTGATTACTCATATTACATACTTTGAATGACATTGTATTACATGCAGGGTTATTTATTGAAAACTATAGTTATCTCCTAATTTATAATGATGTTCTTCAGGCCCTGTCAAGGGAGCTATGGTTCATCTTTTCTGGCTTTGTAAGGGAGGCATTTCAATAAAGAAACACAAATGAGACCATCACCAGCAATTAGCCACAAAGTTCTATATGTATAGAGTTATATATAATGTAAAATATGTACCAAAAAGATCTACAAGTATAAGCTCACCTCAAACATTTATAACCTCTAGCACAATTTGAAGATATGCAACATTGGTTAAAAGATTGGCAATAAGTTTCCAAGGGAATGTTACAGATAGATGATTTTATACAGCAAAATTGGACTATTCCTTCAAAGTAATTTCTGTTTCATTCATATTCTTCACTGCATATTATATCAACTACTCAATCATGATTTTATCTTTGATTCATCTTTTATTTTGCATTATCACAAACTGCACTTCACAACATTGGGAACTCCCCAATGACCTTAACTGTGGAAACTTGGAGACATTCTTGCTTTGCAATGAAAGTACATAATGGGGAAAACACATTATATCTAGCAGTCTTTCCCCCCCTTCAGTTAAAAACATAATCTTCTCTTAAATGTTAATTTGACAACCCATGAGATAGTAACAACAAAAACATTAGGGTGAGAAAAACTAGCTTTGTCTTATGATTTGCATGGCTCCCAATATTGAAACACAAAAGACCACACCACGGCTTTCCAAACAAGGCAGAAAAATGGACACATCACATCCAGCACCTGCATATGGGTGCTCACATTCAATGCTTGCATAACAATTTATGAATCTGAAATTAGTTGTTGCTTTCAGCCTGGGATCATGAAGTTTGGGCACTGAAATGATGGAAGCAACTAGGTGCCTCCAGTAATCAATCTTTCTAACTCCCTCAGTCATTCAGACCCCTTGGTGCATTTTCCTATTTGCAGCCCTTCTCCCTCCTGCAACATGGGATAAAGGCAGCCAGTGCCTGTTACACAGAGGGTGAGGAGGAGATGCAAGAAGTGGGAAGACATCAGGGACCAGACTTATGGTTTCCAAATTCTAGGTGTTTTTCTTACACAAAAAAGCGGAAGCTATCAAAGCTGAAATCAAATTCGATACCTCAGAACTCCAAAAAGATGCAGAAATCAAAAGTCTCAAAGTCATCTCTCCAAAGATCTGTGTATCACTTGCTAGAACTTGATAGAGCTCTCCACAGAACTCTTCTGAAGACATTTCTGAGCTTACTGCCATATAACATTCACTTTAAGGACACCTCTTTACAGCCTTTACATACTTCCAGTTCAGAGATATTAGTTTTCTTGGTAAAAATCTGCAAGTAAAACTTTACCATTTGATCACCTGCACAGCACTACAAATCTCAGTAATAAGAAACATTCAGCTGCTCATGACTCAATGAGATATTTTTAAAAGGGACTCAGAGTGACAAACTGCAGTCATCTATCAAACTAGAAAAACATAATAAAACACAGAACTACAGCTATTTTGCTTGTGTTGCATAGAATTAACATGATTTCTAAAGAGAAGGAAAATTATCACATCCTTGAATCCTGCATAACTAACTGCAACCAAAGGCTAGCATTTCATATTTTGCTGACTTTCAAAATATTATTCCAGTATTATTATGCTGAGTTGATACAAAAACAAATCTACTGCAACACTGCAATGTAAAAGCTGTCTGCCCTAAATAAGAAGTCTAGCAATTAGTAGTAGAAAGTCATTCTACAAGACGGATTTCTAAATTTCTTGATACAACTGAGCAGAATGCTGCTCTTCCAAAGCTTGAACCTGGCAGACTGTTCTGTGGTAACTACCTCACACCATGTGCATAAGAGGTGCTGCAGAGTGCAGCAGCAAAGTCTCACTGACAACAAATGCAAGAGTCCTTCCCTCCTACTCTAATTTGTAAGAATATTGTTATCCCCAGGCTTTTATACCATCAATTTTTCCAAGTATTGCACTGAAGATCTTTTGCCAAGATGTATGTTCCTGCTGCCTATGCCCTAGCACAGCCGAAGAACAGCTCAGCCAAAATGGGAAAATGTTTCTACAGCTCCCAGTCAAGGGTAGCTTGGGCTGTATTTCCACAACCATTAATCCTGGATCCATGCACAACAGTGACGATATGATCCATATTAGACATGAGAACACAGCTGTCTTTCCCCCCTCAAATTAGGAGGTGCTCACAACAAAAGCCTTCCCAAGCACCTCACACTCTACACGAGCTACATAACAGCTCTGGTTGGGCAGATGACAGCCAGTCTGGCCCAGAGCCTGACAGGGGTAACTTGCCAGAACCTGTCGGGTTGGCAGAACACATTTGTGGGGATCAGCACTTCCCATCACGTGGCTGGAACGCTCCCCAGGAGCGGCAGGAGCCCCAAGCCCCAGGCACTGCCCCCGGCTGCGGCCCCCTCTCTTTGAGCCCCTGGGCGCATGGCAAACAGGCAGCCAAGGTTTAGTCAGAGCAATAACTTGCTTCTTGGGGCCTGTGTTGCACACACAAAAAGTATTACACCTAATTTCACAGGTATATTGCTCTTCTATACCTTGGCTTTGAGCTGCAACTACATACCTGATTTACCCTGCAGTTTAGTTATGCACGACCTGAGGGTCAAGAACACATTAAACACAAACAACATAGGCTACGCCTCCCAAAATAAGTTGGTTTCCAGTACGCAAGCTTGCTACGCCAATATTCTGCTTTGGATTAATCTAAAAGGAAAAATATTCCTTTTAAAACAGACTGAAGATCCTGTAACAAGTCTGGAAAATTCCTGCTTCAAAATTTTCTAAATTCACCCATACACAAGATAAACTCTTTCACTAGGATAGCAAGTAAGCCTTTTTTTCACTTCATTTTCAAAGTACAAAAACTCTTCAGAGAACTGCAGCACTGCCCACCTGTTGAATTTTACTATTTTTCAGCTTAATGTATGATTTTAAATTGCTTAAGACCAATGTCAGGGAAGAGACACATAATCAAGTCCAAGATTCAGATATCCCAGAGTACTAGCTAATCAGGAATACGCACAACACTAAAAATAGTATCTGTTCACTTGACACGCATGGAGTAAAGAAATACTCAATACTACTACACTGAAAAAAAGCAGTCTTAGCTGTTTCTAGCTGCATTCAGTAAAAGTGAATTATGATAATTTAAGATACACAACAACGTTGCTTCAAATAGGGAGAGCAGCCAGGTCGGACCGGGCGCGTTCTGGAAACGGGCTTTTCCTTCCCACAGGAAATACCCTGAGCACATCCACATGGGCTGGCGCAGGGCCGAGAGGCTGCGGCTCACAGGGCTGCTCGATGGGGCCACGCTGGGTCTCCAGCTGCACAGGCAGGTCCAAGCCTCTGAATGCAGATTACTGCTTACTGCCTTATCTGTAAGGGGAGGTCATATTCAACCTTTGAATCAGTGTATAACAAGCAAGAATTCATACCACCACATTTCATATTTTTTAAAGCTAGTACATGTAAAAAGCTTCTTTTTAAGAACAGCCTTCACCGCAATAAAAACTTTAAACCAAATACAAAGTCACCTCTGAGACCTGCAGCAATAGCTCCATGATGTGCGAAGAGCCTTAATCAGCTGAGCGAAGACAGAATATTTCATTTACACATTTAAAGATGCCAGTGTGTTGGTGTTGCTAAATATTTAGTTTCTCATAGAAGAGAGGCCACCAAGGTGTTTCTCAGTTTTAGTTTGCAAATTATATACTAAAAAAGTTCTACCCCAGAAGTTTCCTTGATGCAAGTTAACACTGTTGAGGTGTTGACAAATTAGTCACCTTGCCTACTGGTTATGAAAAAATACTGTAGCATGTTTTCTTTTTAAAGTTGTTAGGGGCATTCACTACAACTCTTTTCTATTAGCAGAAAAGCATGTTATAAGACCAATACTAATATACTGAAGGCACCAAGAATTATATCCATTTAAATTAACTACTGAGATTAAAGAAAATGCATGAAAGGTATGAAAAAATTGGTAAGAGAGATTTCCTTAGAACTCAAGGGGTTGATTTTTGAACAATACACTTACAACTCCTCCTGCACAGCTACATTATAATTCATAATTTACACTGCTCCTGATTTTGATAATGTAAGTATTTCCTATGAAATACTAGCTTCAGCTCCTGATTTTGATAATGTAAGATCTGTGCCTTTTTGTAAAAATCTGCACTTGAATCATTTAAAAATATTCAGCTTCATTTACTGACAGCTCAATAATTTACATGTTGATCACTCTCACTTTGAATACTTGAAATTTAGCAACACCTTCACGCTCCTACTTACATATTCTTAATTTAACAAGCTTAACGCAAACATGTTTAAGTCAAATTTAGTGGAATCAATTTTCAAGTCCAATTAAGTTCTTAGAAAGCAGACTGAAGATCTGCACACTTTATTGTAAGGGATATTTTACTGAACAGATCACACCAGAAGAACATATCAGAAGGAGAACTCACAAGCCTACTTTGGCTTGGGAAGTATCACTTATTTTCAAGTGTGATGTGGCCTTTTTCAAGTATTTCCAAAATTATTCTAGCCTACTTCTGTGTAATAACTAATATGGAACAGAGTATCTCCACTAGTATGTAGATTCAGAGCACAAACCCTGAAAAAAAACAGTGGATCTAAAATAGTACTTGATTTCAAGCTTTTACGGGTGCAGTGTCTAGAACGGAGGACAACCCTTTTGTAAATCCCAAAAGTTCTCCAGAGTTGCTGCATATCCAAGTGCCAGAAAAAGCAACTTTTTTGAAATACCTACCTTAGGTCTCCGAGTTCAGCCTAGCTACAGGTGATCCAACAGTAAAATGTGGAACTAAGGAAACCTGAAGATTCCCCAGCAAACTCTACTGATACAGAAGGGTGGAAAAGCAGTGGGAGAGTTGCTGCACAACAAGAACATGAATAAAACTATTTTACTATACGTGTATCTTCCTCTTCACCTTGACCGGGCTGCAAATATATCCTACCCACCTCTGGCTATTCAAGACAGCTACAACCAGAAAATGCAATAACTTTTTGAGAGAAGAAAGTATGCTCTTGAGTTCATCAGCCACAGCGGTTTCTGGAGCTGCTTGCCTGCTTCTGCTTTAATGCTGCTATTCTTTGGAAAGTCCTGTTCAAAACTGTTCATGGTTAGTTGCCAATTCCTCTTGTATTCAAAAAACTTTCAAAAAAGTGTGAGATTCCAGTTTTAAAACTGAGTTTCCCATTCAGCTCATGTTTTGAATTTTTTTTTTTTTTTTTTTATGAAATCACAAATTGATGTCAATTCTTCCCATGGTTTTCTGTCAAAAGGTCATGCTGATTTGCTTTTGGCAGTGCCACAGAACTCAGTCTGTGCTAACTTGCCTCTTAGGATCAACAAATGCCCTATCACATGGGAATGCAGCAAGACTTTGTCCGGGCACCACTCATCCAGGTTCAACTGATAATGAAAAGAATAGATATGGCCACATTTTTCCATCTCTTATTTTCTAAATAAACAGAAATTAAGAGAAGTTCATCTGAGAAAGTGTAACTCAGTTGCTCAGCATCTTGTATTATTTTACCTACAACTTCTGTAAATATTTTTGCAGTAAACTACAAACACGCCCCCCCAACACACACACACACACACTGAGAACCAAGGAGGAACCCTCCCGAATCTGTAGGAATATCTCAGAGCACAGGCCAGCCCTTGTGAAAGGGACAAAGTGCTCTGTGCTTCGCTACTGCTTGCTTAAGCAGCTCAAGACATTTCCATCACCCAGAGCTTCAGTCCAGTTGTGTTTCAGAGTTGTCTAATAATAAAACTCTGAAGGATTAACATCTAGAAAGCTCAAAGCACAAACAGTAATCAGAATTAAAGAAAAAATCATTAAAACGCCAGAACGAATCTCAAACAAAATACAATGCTGGAGCTATAAGGTATAACACAATTATTGCATCTCTTCATGTGCTGGGCAAGTGTTGATGCAGTAATTATACAGCGCCAAAAGACTCGCAATCATCCAAGTTGGCTGCGCCCTGCATGCCAACATTATCATCTCTTGTCTCCGCCTGCTATCACACACTTTGT
The DNA here is from genome assembly GCA_032273925.1 of Rhynchotus rufescens. Classification (NCBI taxonomy): domain Eukaryota; kingdom Metazoa; phylum Chordata; class Aves; order Tinamiformes; family Tinamidae; genus Rhynchotus; species Rhynchotus rufescens. The sequence continues at coordinate 14,978 of JAVCKT010013995.1, forward strand.
CACTGCAAAAGCAATGATCAGATTTTTTTTTGCAATTTTAAATTATTCATTTAACACTTAACATGAACATTTAACAAGTGAATATATATTGTCCAGAGTATTCCATAAAAGTGTTGTTTTTTGAATCTATTAGTTGTATTATTTGGTAGTTACCTAATGAGTAAAAACCTAGAAGTTCCAGCTAAAGACCAAGTTTGTAATACAATGTTCATAAGCACAGTAGAGAGTATACAAGGAGTATGGCGGGCTGCATAACCGCAGTTTCATGAGTTCATTTTCACTAGCAGCAAGCTTAAAGACACAAGCATCTCAGAGCTGCCAACAGACAAGCATGTCCACGGTCTTTAACATTCAAAGTACAGCTCTCAGTCTTGTATTTTACAGGACCATCAGCCTTCCATAGTCTGTTTTCCTACTATGTGCTCTAAACCACTCCTACTTACTAGCTTTCCTAGCTTTGAAAATGCATTTAAGAAGGTGAAGTAGGAAGCAAAGGAGCATCTGTAGATTACCCAATCCAAGAAAATGTCCATTTCAAAGGGATTTAGCATCTATTTCTACTGTTGAAGGAGGAGGTTTCCAGGCACATTAAGTTCTCAGACACTTACACAGTGAACACAGAGCCACCATGCAGTGAGCTGTGCACAAGTGCAGCATCCCGCTGCACAGAGCTGTTCAGCATTGGGGCAGTCACACTACTTAGCCTGAACAAAATCTCTAATGATTAGTATCCAAATGAGCTAAAGAATGCTTTAAAAAAAATAGAGAGCATTAGAGGCTTACAGTAGTAAAAAAAATGAGAATAGTTGAACTAAAATGGCAATGCTTTCAGAAAACATGCTTGACAGATGGTTGGCTATTTACAATCACCTGTAGGTATTCACCTAACTTCCACTGATGCTGGTTTGTATGCCCTGTTGATAAGCAATATCTTATGGAAAAACTCCATTACTGCTGCACAGAGACCAGGTGCTCTTCACATGCCTGGCAGAGAAAGGTCCTTCCAGTTGCCCTCTCCACACTTTATTCTCCCCTCCACATCCCCAGTAACCATGAGGACCCTGAGGTCTCTGAGATGCTGACACAGCATTATACTGCTTTGTTCTGAAGAATCCTACACATAATCCTAATGACAGGCATTGCACATTGCTTATTTCCTGAGGTCACTTGTAAAACTGTTATACTGCACACTGACACCATTCCAAAGATCAGAATGCCACCTGAGCAGCATTCCACATTGCTGCCCACGGTACAAGCTGGAAGGCAACCTCCATGAAGTCCAGTTGTGGGATTAGGCTGCTGAAAGGGCATCCACAGCAGCCATGGGGAACTTGCTCTTCCTCAGTACATGCTCCAGTAAAGTTGGTGTGCTCCATGCAGAAACAGCATTGGTAGCTCCCCAAAGTGACTGCTTTCACTTCCTGCATAGTGCTCTGCACTCTATAAATAGCCAGATAGCATTTTTATTGTGGACATATATAATACATACTTAACACTGAGATGTAACATACACTCCAGTAGATTAGTGTCAGAGACTACTCTCAATGCAGGAAGAGGAGAAGCTTGGGGACTACTCATGTCCACCTATCAGGCTGCTTGAGGGAAACCACTGTCAGATGTTCCGGAAAGATCAAAATCTCATAATTTAACTCAACATTGTGGCTAACAGCTGAGCATTAGAACTGACAAGCAATAACTGCAGCATCATTGCCGTAATTGCCACTCTATAACAAAGAGCTTCCAGAAGGGAAGCAGCAATTACAATGTATTTTTACTAGAGCAGTCAGAAATAATGGATTTTGCACTGTGGTGATATTCATGCTCTGAGAATCAAAAGGTCTGCCTAGCTCAGTAACTTTTCTCAATGCACGGGCAGAAGTGGACACTTAAGAGCAGCATTACAGAGTGGAGTGCGCAGCATCCTTCCCGCAGCACTTTCCCAGCCCCAGAGGGTTTCACTTGGGCCCTCCCTCCGCTGGAATCCCTGCATCTCTGCCTTAAGAGCTCCCTGGCAAAGTTGACTCCGTGCTAACTGGCACACAGCAGCTATGTGGCAAGTAGAAAGAGAGGTTAATGTCACATTCAGTCATAAAGAGTGCAGCACATTCACAGCCCATCTAGCTTAGGAGCCCACAAAGCTGTCAGGGTACAACACGTGGCTACAATCAAACTGCAAAAACTGGGTCTGTGCATACACATATATACACACAGAGACCACATACACATGCATCAAGTACCTATCCAACTATAACACTTTATGCATAGACACACTATACATGTGATACAAGGACCTTTTTCTTTGCACATGCACTCATTTGCCATATGATTTAGGATGATGCAATTCCTAGTGCTTGGTTTACCTTTGTTAGGTCAGCAAGTTACCTGAACAAACTACAAGACAGTCAGCCAAGTATTTTATTCCTATTAGAATCTGAACTCAATTAATCCTTCTAAGACAGATAACATTTTAACTCTCAAGCAAGAAAATCAGTCTCATCTCCTGAACTTCAGTGCTTACTCTATCCCATTAAATTCCATGCAGCAAATGAGCAATTTTCTGAAGAAAAATGATACCAGTGGCTAAAATAATCAAGGTGCACATGAAAGTGGTAAACCAGAAGAGAATAAAGAGAGAAAAGAAATTACTACAATTCTGATATTTAGGCCAACTGATCTTCTAAGAGTATCTTTTATGCTTTCGTTTTCTTTGATCTGCCAACATCAGCTTTTTGTTTGTTCTTCCAGTTTAATGTGTTTTCTGGTAGTTGAAGAGCTTCTAGTTGTGACCCTCATTTGTGAAAGTTACCCTTGATAGCATTTCTTCCAGACTATCATCATTTTGATTTCAGGCTAACAAAATGCTTCTTTTTATGCAAGAAGCAAAGGCAAAATATTCCCCCCTCTATCTCCGTTCCCCCAGCACGTACATATTTTGTCTTCAAGCTCTGCTGGTTGAATCACCTGACACAACACATGCTCTCTCAGCTACTGCTATACTAAAGTCTCACTTGCATGAACTGGACAACATTAGTTATGTCTGAAAGTGAAATAAAAGCAATCTGTCCAAAATGGCATAATTTGCCATAGTTCTAAAAGTTTCTGTACCCCGTTACAGGTCCTACTTGTAGCCATAGACATTTGAACCACACAAGCACCCTACAGTACATGAATTTTGCCCAAAAGGAAAAAGCATTCTGAAGAGGTAAGAAAACAAAAGATCCGCACACCTTGATATTCATACTTGATATACTTATCTTCAGAATTGAAATAAATGTCTTTTTAATTTCCTATTGGCAATCAAGTATTTTAGAGCATTTAAGAAAAATAATCTTACTCCCAGTGGTTAGTTCTGCCCCTCAGATTTACAGAGCACAAAAAGTAAAAAAGTATTCTGAAATTTTCCTAAAGATCCCCTACCAAATGACTACAGAATCAGAATTAACTTGGATAGTGCATATAAAATTACATGGCTACAGGCATTGCTTCAAAGTATCAGCCATGCCTTTGAAAGAAGGATTTTTACAGACACCAGAGGATGTATAAAACTTCCTAGCACACTTAAAAAGCTTACTTGATTAATTTAAGTGGCATCACACAATTTCTCACTCATGCTCCATCCATCAGCAGCACAGATTAAGCCTTCTTCTTATAGTATTTAACTCACTGTGCAATCATATTTTAAAACCTGAAAGCCATATCGCATGCCTATACTGTATTAGGCCTAACCATTCTGTTGGAGGTAAGTTGAACACTCCAAGAGATTAAATATTCTAATAATTAATATCTTAACGAAGAGATTAGGTATTCTAATATTTAATCCCCTTAATTCATCATTCAAAGAGGTTTTTCTTTTTTTTGATGATTCACATACAGATAGGAGTTTAAGGGAGAGAAGGGAAGGAGATATATTATAATCAAGTTTGAAAGGAAATTATCAAGAGCCTTAACAACCAGTACCATCAAAAAAACGCTTTACTACAGACCACTCCAGGAGTTACTTTTGTAGGGTGTTGCCCAGACTGCCCCAAATTGGGATGTCCTGAAGCAAGGAACACCCTCTGGCAGTGTCAGTCCCTGCCAGAGTGTGCCCGCATCGCTCCTGCAACCACTATCCAGCATCTGAAAAAAACCTGAAGCCAAAATAGAAACTACAACACAGAAGCTTCCTAAATTAATCCCTTGGTGGTAAACACAGCAATTAGCATGCTCACTTTTACATTCAAATGTTCAATATGTGTTCAAAATACATTTACAAAACAGAAGATCTTCACTTGCACAGTAATTTCACCTTATGTTGTTTTGCATGAAGATTGTTAATGGCTATTAAGAAAAAAGTGTCTGTCAGACAACAGCCTTTGAAAATGATTGTTGATGACAGTGTCCAAAATTACAACCAGGAATTACAAAAGCTTATCATTTCCATTATTGTATCTTGTTCTAAATCTTTCAGAATAGTGACATTTCCAATTAGCTTCATTCCACATTACCTTTCAGGGAAGTTTTTTGTAAAGCTCTATCAGCACTGTTATTAAATTCTAATTATTTTTAATAACTTAATAAGAATGTCATAAATTAAATTATAGTATTCAATGAAAGGACTGCAAACTACAACTGAATGAAAATATTGGCCTTTACTCAAATTTCTTCCTTCCTTCCTTCCGTGAAAGGTCACTAAATATTCTAAGCTGCAACCACCTGATGCACTGAGAACAAAACTCTACAGCGTAAGCCATAGCTGGAAGTCATATTAGCTTTCTAAAACAGAGTAAATGTCACAAACACCAGACATCTTCAAAAGCATAAGTTAGAAAAATGTACATAAAAACTTACTGCTATTTTACTGCTGCAGAATCTAGGTGCTCAGTGAAAGGCTGGAGTTGGAAGTTATTGCCTGTTAAAAAGTCAAAACAACAAGAATATGTTAATTTATTATAGACCAAGCCTTGAATTGTAAAAGCTAATAAGAATCTTTTCATACTATTAACAAGAAATATACTCACAACATTGTCTATTTTTCTTCTCTTTTATGAATTAAGAATCACAAATGCAGGGGAAGTGGAAATTATGTCTTAATAGAGACACTGTCAGAGACTGAAATAAGAAATGCCACCGTGGGACTACAGAAAGTTCCACAAAGTGTACAAATAAATCTAGTCAAGTGAAAAACAAGCCCTAACTTACTTTAGTGCTCCAGTAGTAGACATAAATTACTACAATAAGGATATATTCTCTCACATTATCAAGAATCCTAATAAATAAAATGCAAATATAAGGCCCAGAACATGCACAGATGTATTAGCCATGACTGCTGACTTGCACATTGAAGCCAGTTTCTGCTTTCATGAGACTTGTCAAATTTCATACTTGAAAAACATCAATCCAGTCAAAAAAACAAAACTATCACAAAGCCAAGTATCATCAGCGTGTTAAATAGTTCATATAATACAGAAGTTGAGATTATGTAAGAAGTAAAACACTGCTCATGCATCAGACACCCATTTTCTCTTATCATCAATATAAGCAGGAAAGAACTGAACTCCACTTCCTTTAGCCTCCACATCAAAGTGAAATGTCACCAAAAAGTCACAAAAACAGACATCAAGATTTACATAATGATAACATATGCATGAGCTCTATTATATACTACTTAATTTCAATTATACTTCTAAGGTTTTTTTTTTTTTTATTATGGCCCACTATCACTCAACTTCCCACAGAGTAAAAGTTAAATTCTGCCAAATTTTACTTACATTTTATTTTTGTCTTTAAAAGGATTTATTCGCTTAAATCAAGATTGACTGGGTTAAATCAATAATTCAGTTATACAACTTC
>JAVCKT010013996.1:2114-14753 GCA_032273925.1 Rhynchotus rufescens
CCACGTGGTACTCGCAGTATCTAACTGTAAATGTGATGTCAGGGTTAAAACAAAGCATTTGTTTCATTTGTTCTTTGAATCAGAATAATATTAGGACCCTGATGAGAACTGACAGAAAAAATTTCCTCACAGTTTCTTCCTGTTGTGAAGCTGACACGGTGCACGTGAGATTTGTGCATGTCTCTGTGTGAAATGTTCATTAAGTTGTGACAGAAAGGGTAAAGATATGAACGATTTGAAGGTTGAGGATTAGAAAATGGAAAGTAAGATATAATTTTACATTCATGAATTCTTTCCATTCAGTTTCAACTGGAAAAGGGCACAATGTGTAATTTGCTCTTTGCGAGCAGGAAAACACCTTACTGCAGTCCTGGGTATCCACATTAGGCCAAATGTTTCAGAACTGGCTCTTGCTTTTCATAAATCTTCTCTGGGATTAGCGTCACAAACAAGATAATTACTTATTTCTTGGCCAAAAATAGATAAATTGACTGGAACTTAAAATATTTATGTTCATTTTAATTAATAGGTTGAGTTAAAGGAAATTAAATACTTCCTTCTCTGATTTTTTTTTTTAATTTTGGTTGGGTATACTGGGTTTTCCATCTATCTGAATTATCTGTAATCAGTTTTTTATATTTGTGCTTTAATTATTTAGTGCAGGTAATTGCTTGTTTGGCTTTCAATGAAAGGATTCATTCAAAATGAGTTTTTGTTCTGTATTGTAGATGCATTGGCATGGAGGTCAGCTATTCATTACCAATGAAATATCAGCGATGGGAAGACTTAAACACAAACATGATCTGCCAGTGATCGAAAAGCAGGAGCAGGTACAGTCTGTTTTACACAGCAGTTGTTCGATATGTCAAATTATGCCCTAGCATAAATTGTGTATTTCACCAAATATGCTGAAAAAGATTAAAGATGACTTTGAACTCTTCCCTTTGTCTTTCACATTATCCAGAACATCCCTGCTCTCATTTGAAGACTGCCCAAACACATACCTATCTGTATTCTTGCTGCAGTGTGGAAACACCCTAAAGACAGTGCTTGCAAAGGCAGCACTTGCACCAGTGGGACAATGTGCCTGGGCTAATTTGCTAAATGAGGCTACTGTGTGGACTACCAGCCTGCTTTCTATCGCTACACGTGAGTGTGTGTGCAAAACCTAGGATGGTTTGGTGTGATATGGAGCAACCATGTAGAGAGCAACCACAGCAGAAGTTGACTCTAGAGTGTTTTGACTCTGAAATGAACCTTCTACTGGCAGGACGAATTTGGGCTCTTGTGCTGTGGACACAAGGCCAGGCAGCTAGAAATCGGCTATTCTAGTTTGAAGCCACTGTGCCGTACCAGACCTTAAATTATCTAACTTAATCCTGTAATCCTGAAATGGCTCTTTGTACACCAGTTTTTATTAGGAAGCAGAGAATAGTGGAATGGAAATCATCTGTTGAGGAGGGAATTATCTCTTGCTTTTTTGGAAACTGTTGTTCTTTGAGATGTGGACCTAGCAGCTGAAATGCTCAAAAAGCCCAGAACAGTAGGTATGTACTCATTCACAGTGCAGAAAAGATGGTCAGAACACTATACTGAAGTCGTATTGTCAAAGATTGTGCATTTTGATCTGTGGATTTCACAGACATGCATGCAGGAAATGTGTATGTAGAGTGAATGTAAATGTGTTGTGTGCCTAAATATGAATACCTAGGCAGAAATATCAACTTCTGCATGTGAAGGCACTTTAAATACTCAGCTAGTACTGGTTTAATCAAATATCAGCTTCTCTTTCAGTGTAAGAATTTCCATTTACGTGCTGACAATGAGGCTAACGTATAAAACCTGTGAATATGGGGGAAGTCAAAGCAGAGGAAATCTTGAAAGGAAATCTTGGGGAGTGGAGATAGGATAGATATGGAATGTGCAAAGTGATGATAAGGAAACATACAATATACACCTTGAATTGTTATATTAAAAGAACTTTTTTTCTTGGGCTCTGACAAAAAAAAAAAAAAAAAGAAAAGAAAAGAAAAAAAAGAAAACCTTAGTAAGTTGCCTTGTGGCGTCTCAGAAACAAGTAAACTTGTCAGAAACAAGTTCTACTACCAAGAACAACACTTTAACTTCAAAGATCTTTGCTGAATAGTGTTGTCACATTCTCTCTGTCTCTTCTTTCCTTTTATTTTCCTCCTCTAATTTTGCTCTCTTGGGAAACTTTATTTGTACTGCTTTGTATTCATAGGGAATAAATAGATGCAGAAGGATGTCGACAGAACTCTAGGTCACAGTTTGATAGTTATAAGGAGGCTTGCAGTGTTACAGAAATTCAACCAAATCTCTGGGCAGCAAACCTGGATTTGGGAAGGAAAAATTCCAGTGTGATCTGGGAGTCTAGTCTAGAAATATTCTGCCTAAATAAGTTGTATCTAACTGCTTGGTACCAGGCATTTATTACCACTTGCCATTTTTGTACTCGCTCAGTCTCTGGAGAAGTCTGAGCCTAATGAATAGTGAGGGAAACATTTGCTTTTAAGGTATTCTTTCCAGGGGATAACAAGTTTTACCATTTACTGTGCTCCAGTGACTCGAAACTTCCTTCTTCTCTTTTGGCTGTGATTTTTATTGTGACCTGCAAATTGAGACACTTGCAGTTCCGTCTTCTGCCAGTGAAGAACAACATTGTTCTGTGCTTCTGTCTGCCAGCAGCTGAGCCAGGCAGGACTGTACAGACCGGCCGAGGCTGATTTAAAAAACCCTCATGTTATGGTAGTGCTGCACATAATCTGTGTCTTTATTTACATGCTAATGATAGCTGTATCTGGGGACACCTGCGTGTTTTGCCAGGTACCTGGTAGCTCCTATGTCTTTTCACCAACAGTCATCGGACTTGTGCCAAGTTGTTTTTCTTTTGTTATGAGAGAGATAAAAATAAAAAGGGCTGGAGCTGGATCAAGAAATGATTGTAGATACAGCTTGGCAACAGAAGTAGACCCTCAGCAACATTTTCCATTGTACAGTCACTTTTTTTCTTAACCGGGCAGTATGATAAATTGTTGATTTCAGGTCATGCAGCTTAAAGTGCAGAACAAAAACAATGACACCATGGAAAATAAAAAGAGTGTCCAGCATACTGAGTTTAAATTTAAATCTGTCTCTTGCAGAAAGCAGACTTTAACAACAAAGATGGAGCTACCTCAGATGAATACATCTAAAGCTGAAGGAACAAGAATATCTTTCAAAATTTATCAAGGAAAGCAAGATAAATTATTTCTTCTGAAAAATGGTTGAATAAAAACTAGGTTTTTTTCTTTTTCTTCAGCTATTTCCTTTATACAGGAATAATTCTGCAGTGTCTGATTAACTAGTGTTTTTTCATCTCTTTCCAGTTCACCAAGTCTCTATTTTCTATTTTTAAGATGTTAACTGGACAGCAATAGAATTATTGCCTCTTTATATATATATATATTCATATATATATATATATCATGGTCTCACAGAATAAAAATATTGTAACTGTCTAAAAATGGTAGATCATCTTGTCTATTCCCTGTCTATACTAGTCTGTAAAAATATTATGAAGTATTTCAGAAATGATCATGGGGCATTTAACAGCCTTTTCAGAAATGTCTAAACAAGCTGGTTTAGATCCCTTTAAATATAATGAGAATTCTGAATCTCTTAGTAACTGCAGATATCCAAATATCTGTAAACATTCAACTGCTAATTTTTAAACCACTGAAATCAATGAGAGCTCAGTACCCAGTCTTACAAAATCATTGTAAATATGACTCTGGGCTCCTCAGTCTCTCTTGAAACTGAAACCCAGCTGCTTAATCATGAACATGGTTTTGAAGAATTTGTCTTGAGTGTTGCTGTGCCCTATTCCTGCGGGACATATCACCACAGTTTCAAAGACCTCATTGTCAAGTCAATATTTTTTTGCAGTATTTGATACACGAATCCTGTATATCTGTGTTCATTATCTTAAATTATTTGTCCTCAGTGATCTTACTCTTTGAATATTATAAGATGTGACTACTCACTCTAGTTGTTTTAAAAGGTACGTAAATAATTAGAATTTTGCTGAATCAAAATAGATCAATTTAGCTACTGAAATCTTTCCTATCAAGTCAGCTTCCGTATGAATCTTATTAAATTTCTCTGAACAATTTGCAGTGTGACAAGATCTAGTTGATGGGGAAATACAAGAAGTGAATGCAAAACTCCAAATGTGACTGCATTACAGCCCTGTGGTGAGGGACTATTAAATCTCTGCTCTGTAGTGTGATAAAACCACTGCTTCCTGCCTGGGTAAGTAGTCAAAAAGTCTTTGTCCTTTTTTCTAAACTTTATCACATGGCAAACTCATGTCTAATTTACTATTCATTACCATATTGAGATTTTCAAGGTTTTTGCCTCCAAATGAATAACAAAGTTTAGATAATTTCCCAAAGCTATGACTTCGGGTGACCATCTGTGGGGCTGAAAGAGTCATTAAGTTTCCATGTCGTTTCCACCCATTGTCTTCCTTTAGGCTACCCATTAGGGTTCTAGTTAGTAGCAAATGTAACGATGGGTTGGCTTTTTGTGTCAAGGGAACACCTGTCCGTTAGAAAGAAAACTGATGCTCCCAAGTTTTTCCAAGTACATCAGTGAAGTCAGTTGTAGTCAGTTGGCAACATTTGGTCCCTAGCAATCTGCTACAGACGGCTTCAAATCCATGGTCAAACATTGGAAGACGGTGTTTGCTGATCAGGGAAGCCCGTGTCTTCAGGAAAGGCAGTTTTGGCTACATCAAGATTTTCTTTCGCAGGTCATCAAATAGCACTTGTGTAGCTTTAAGATGTGCTTGACTTTTGATTTAATGGAGAATTCTCCTTTATACTTAGCTTTTTAAGTGAATGTGTGTATTTGATGTGCAACCAGGGTGTGTCTCAAAGATAATGTGGATCAAAGTGAATATTTTACTACAGGAAAAGCCCATCTTTTGGTCTATTAGATGACTTAATAACAAAGTGACAAATCTATAGTGAGCAAAAGCCATATTTACATATGTTTGCATTTGGGCTTCCCATTAGAAAGTGATTACTTTTCATGTTAAAGGGTTGGAGAAATGCTTAGCGTTTGGCACCTGCGTTGCTGTTTTCTTTATTTCTCAGGAGTTGAGGCATTGCTAGTGAATTTCAACCTAACTCTTGAATTCTTTTACCAGTTAATCCTACTGGTTTTGCTGAGTTGTTCTAATCTTTACTACTATCCTAAAATGCTGTTCAGTGTCCTTGGTTTAGAGTAGCTGTGGTCCACCCCTGCAGTATCTGTGTTTCAGGGATGGAATTTTATGGGTGTGCTTTTTTTTCTTTTTTTGGTGTATAATTTTGGGATTGAAATAAAGAAAACAGGACTATGAGCGCGTGATTGCAACTGCTCTGTAGAAATATCCAAAACCTATTTCTCTGCCCAAAGGAGTTTTCAACTACTTTTTAAGGTGAGTGTAGTACGTAGAAGCAAAAAATAACATGGAAAACATAGAGAGGAATTATTTCCTTTTACTGATCCATTCAGATGCCTGTACATCTTAGATCCACCAGAAAAGTTTCTTTTTTTGCAGCTATGATTTATTACAAGTGACTCGTGAATACTGTGGAAAAGATTAGAGTGATTAAAGCAAGAGAAAGGCAATGTTTCTTTAGAGCAACACTAGAAAGTAGAGCCCCAATTCATCAACTTGTTTTAATATGTGCCTGTCTTGTGTGTGTATGACTAAACTGATGAAGACTGGGAATTCAGAAAGTAAGGTTGCTGAAGATCTGCAGTGAAAATGGGCCAATTGCAGCTCGTTATTATAACACCCTGCACCCCCAAAAAAAGATGAAGAAAAGCTACTATTGAAGAATGACTGTTCCCTTTCAAGTTGTAGTTGATATGGTTTTCTTGAGGTTTTTCATGAGAGACAAGACAAAAGTTCTATCATGAAAGCTAAGCTTTTTTGATCAGATTGACTTTTCTAAATAGCTGCTCTAATTTTGTAATAAGACCTTCTTTGAAACCTCCTAATGGATCTCTTCTGATTGAAATTGGAAGAAATCAGACTTAGAAATTCAGAAGCAATAAAGCTAGGGCTTGATTCAGCTTTATGGCTTTGAAATGAAGAGCAATTGATGATGTTTTAGTGCTCTTGTACCTTGTCACAGCTGCAATTTCTGGTAATCGGCTTCTAAACTGACTCATTTGCCATAGTGCATGGTGTTTGACCCTCAATGCCAGCGTAAGGAGATACATAGTGGAAGGCTTGAGAATTTTCCATTATCTTTAGCCGTCTGTTATTACAGGGCATCATGTTCCTCTCCATTTTCTTCTTTTTTTTTTCTCACACTTTTTGATTCATGTGTGCTTTCTTTTGGCAGAAAGGTTTGCATTTCCTTCTCTTTTGTAGGATATGTGGCCACACCGCTGTCAGCTATAAAAAGGCAAGAGCAGGAAAACTTGTCCTTGACATACCCAGTGGAATAAAAAAAGCAAACAATTTCCTCTTACTTTGTTCTGTTAGTAATGGCTGTAGGCTGCCAAAAGGAACAGTGACTGTCTTCAGGAGGGTAAACTGCAGTGTCCTGCCTCAGTAAAGAAAATACAGTTTTTATTTCCTGCAGAATGAGGTAGAGTGTATATAACTTTTGACAACTAATCTTGTCAATAGGGTCAGCTGCAGAAGAGCATGCAAGGTCTATGTTGAAAGTGGATGAGTGCAGCCACCAAGAGAACACAGCAAGGTGAGGAGATGGCCACTGCTTTTTAAAGGGGATCTGTAGCTTGCAGTACTCTGGAGAGTTTCACTATTTAAAAATCATGTTCCTGGATGCGCTAGTTGTCTAAAATCCTGGCCCTGTGAAAGGAAAGAAAGTGGCAGAATCAGTTCCAGAATCTTATTACTTTAAAGTCAGTAATAGCTTCATACTGCAGACATTTATTCTTGGGTAAGATGAATCATCCTTTAGAAATACTCACCTCCAGCCATTGACCATAGAGCAAGAGCCTAGACAGCAGGTGTAGACTTTTTGGCTAATTCATAACAGAGGCTAGAATTCAGTCAGGCAAATTTCACTCTGCCCGTGAAATGTGAAGAATTGACATTTAGCCCCAAGTAAAACGCATTATTAATTACACCAATGCCATGCTCTCTTGATATAATTTTTTTGTGTAACATGGCATGACTTTGGATCCTAGGCATGGACAAGATTGTTTTGTGCTAACTCCTATACAGAGCAAAGCTAAAAGGTAGTCCCTTGTCTAAAGAGCTTCTGGATTGGATATGAGAAAGATCAGACACATCCTGGCCAGTGGGTGACCATGAGCTATTGCAAGACTGGAGAATAATTTATTTTAAGATGAATTCGTAAAATTGCCACATATTTACTCTCTTCTCACAGTTAGCTGCGTACTTTCAAGGACTAGGTAGAGAAATTTTCCATTCTTTAAATTATTTCACCCTAATGAAGAATTCTTTGGGATAAGGGTATTGTTATATGAGGATATTGATGGACACTGCTTTCCTTAAGCTATACCTGAACCTTGGGGATTAGATGGGAAACCTGCTTCAGCAGACACTGGCATGAGTGCTCTGTTGTGGGACAGCACTGTGCCTGCATTGCAACTGACTTAGTACCAAACCAGGCCTTCTGACAACGTGAACTTGTTTGCCAAGAAGCAGCTAGTGTTTTAGAGAATGGGAAGAGAAGGGACCAAGTTCATATTTTGTGAATTTTAAGTTCTCGTAAAGGAGCTTCTGTGAGCTTACACATTCCTTGCTAAAGTCCTCCTAAGTTGAATCAAATAGTTATTTCTGAGGACTGAAAAGTAACTGTGAGACTAGACTACACAAGAAAATGAGAGATGAAAGAAAGCTTCATCTATAAATGAAATGGTATATATTTTCAGAGTAATATTGTGTAAATGTATCTAATTCATCGGTAAACAATATAATAGTAAGTCTGTATTAATAGAATCTTCTGGCTTCTGATTAGCTTGACTCATCAACAGGAAAATCATCTAGAGCTTTATAGACTTTTGCTGTTCAGGAATGGAGGTTCAAAATTCTCTGAGAGTTTTCTTGCCCCTTGATTTTCATAGTAATGTCCCTCCTGGATTCAATTAGTTAGAGGAAAGGAGATACTGGGCCCTGTCTTGTTCCGAGACCATCAGTCATAGACTGTAAGTTAGTCTCGGAGGATGTCCAGTTCTGCTTTAAGTCTTACAAAGCCCAGCATGACTTTCAGTGAATTTTTCTGAACATATTTTTATGATTGTAATACCTATCAAACTGCAATATATCTTTCTTTTTATTATGCTCTGTATTGCTGTTGCTATTGATGGTTGTTACACATTTCTATCAATATATTCTCAATCAATATTATCAAAACACTGACTATTTTAGACTCTTTTTGCTTTAAAGAGTCTTAGCCTTATTAACTGAAACAGTTTATTTAGCTTTTGTGGATTCCTGATGGACCAAAGAACTTGTTGTCCTGATGGTCCATCAGGACCAACTGGTTGCTCTTTGACAATGTCTGCTGTTCTTTTGAGTTTTACTCTCAGAAAGGGTGAAGCTAGTTAAAAAATAATGGGAGAGAAAAGGTGCAATGGTTGCATTTGTTTTTTTGCTTTAAGCATTTTCAGGCTTTGGATGTTGTGATGGCTACGTGTCATACAGCAACAGACTGAAGTCTGGACCTATCACAAAATATAACCTCAGATAAAGTTGTCAACATTTATGCTGCTTACCTGCCTAAGTGACATCTCTGCAGTTGTGTAGAGGCAGAAGCAAAATCCCAGCCAGGAGGGCCCTGGGGCTACTGGGCTCCTAGGAGCGACTGCACGGGACACGCCACGATCTTGTGCCATAACTGCCAGGTCTACATCCTCGGTGCAGTTGGAGGGACAGGGAAAGCAAGTGGACATGACTGGTGCTGCTTGCAGTTAGCTGAAACGTTCACAGGCCCCAGGAACGAGAGGATCACACGACATTTGCCAGCGAAGCTCCCGGCACCTTTGCAGTGATGCCTGGACAATAATATTGGTGAGCTGAGATGGGTTATAGCAGAGGGACTCGGGAAAAGAGGCAGCTCTCTGCTCACCTGCCTGATTTACGGAAGCAGCACTTCCTTGTGCGCTTCCCTGTTTTCCTGGCCAGGGAACTCGGGCCGCTTTGTTCCAGGCTGCTTTAATCACTACTAGTAAGGAAATCACTCTGTGTTCTAGCACTTACCCTGCACTCACTCTCAGGATACACAATATCCAGCTAGTGCTCCATGGCTCATTAGCTCTGTGGTGTTAAGGAAAAACGTGAATTGATGGGTTACATTTCTTGCCTATATATGTAAAAAATCTGATCTGGACAGTGACTGGCTGCGGTTAAGCGTACAGTCTTTTGCTGTCTCTTACAAGGCTGCTTGATTTGGACCTAGAAAACGATCAGTGGCAAACTCCCCGCTTTGCTGTGTGCCTGACCTGCCTGCAGTGGGCATTGCAGCCCCCTGCACCGTGAGGCTCACGTCAGGCAGGACCCTCGGCAGCAGTCACCCAGGAATGATTTTCAGGTAGATCAGTCAACAGCCATTGAAGGGAACGGTTGCTAATTTGGATCAGAACCACACTCTTGGTGCAGTGGTTTTTAGACTCCTACCAGCCTCCAGAACCCTATGATATTTCGTTGTGTAGTATTTTTAGTATAATTTCTTTTTTCTTTTTTTGTTAGCAATTAAAGTTATGCTTAAATGAGTAAGAAAGCTCTCTTTCTGTGTGGAAGTGTGCAGCGAGATCAAGAGGCTCTGAGAGGGTATAGCCTTAAGCACAGAAGTAGTCACTGATTTCGCTCGGGTTACTCATGTGCCTGTATTTAAGCATGGCTCAAACACTTTTATGAATCTCCACACAGGGCCTAAGGTCTTAAATATAAAAGAAGAAATTTGCTGATTTGCTGTCTGGGATACTGCAAGTTCAAACTAAATTTTAAATAACCTATTATTCTAGTCCATTATATTTTTATTTTCCTTTGCTGACCATGTTTTATTGTCATGAAGTCCAAAGCTGAATTCTAGAAAAATAAAATTCTGCTCCCTTTGCTTATTGCTGTTAGTTTAGGCTGTGTGATCGGTGGGTGCTTTGGTATGGCATCACTGTGGTCTGTTGTGGCTCCCCTGTGCTGGATCAAGTCCCTTTCTTTCTTTTACAATGAGTGAGATGTGATTAATTTATTGTAGGAAACTCTTAAAGATGCAAGATCCTTTTTAGAGGCTTCTACAATAGCCGTGAAGCACTTATTTAATCCCATTGAATGGAAGCTAGATTTACTAGCTGGGCTAGACATGATTTTTGTTCAGGAGTCATCTCGGAGTACATCGGAGTTTAAAGATCTTTGCAGAAAAAACAAGGAGAAACAAAAGGAGTAAATTTTAAAAAGAACTTTGTCAAGGAGTTTTAGATGTTAAACAGATAGAAAAACCATGGTGGCTTGACTGAAATGAGTGTTGGGTTAGCAGAATCATTACTGATCCAGTGAGACATGCTAATGAGGTACTTTAAATGCAAGTTTGATGGAAAAAGGGGCAATTTCATACCAAAGTGCAGCAAGGTTACTGCATCAAAGAAGGTGCACTCCAGTTCTGCAAGAGAGGACAATGCTCCATTGTCAGATCCTTTTTCTTGTGACTTTAAACATGTTTTAACTACACTATTTACTAAATTGTACAATGTGCCTTGCCCACTGATTGAGAATTTATGACCAGAAACAAACCTGTTAGGAAAAAAGAAAAATGGAGTGAGATCCTTACTGTAGCTGCATAAAATAGTTTGAATGAACTTAACCTGAGCACTGTAGGGGTGCACAAGATGTTTTTCAAGCCCGGGGGCCTAGGATCTGAGTTCAAATGGAATTTCGTTTTTCAGTAACAATTAAAAAAAGGGAGAGTGTTTGGGGACATCTGTGGCCTCTCAGCCTGTGCTCATATAGATGTGTCAGTTCTGTCTTAAAAAGCCTGTTTCAGAATTGTGCCCTGTCAACTCATCCAGCATGTGAAATTCTTCAGGCTGCATCACGCTTGAAATTCACAAATACCGTGTTTTATTTTCAGGCATTGCAGCCCTTGTGGTCATTAAAATAAGGGCTAACAATATCAGTGCTTGCTCTGGCTACCATGAGAAAAACAGTGCACAAATCTTTCACTTCCATGAGGCAGGATTCAGGCTCCGTTATGAGATTTATTGAACAGCTTTTGGGCAAGACTGCTACCCACAAACACAATGAAACGGCCTAATTTTGCCATGCTGTTTGTTAAAAGAATGAAGAAAATTCCATGGAAGTGAAGAACAGGCTTTTTGCTCGCCTAGTGTAACCGGATAGATTATACAACACATTAGCCTGTCCCGGCATAAAGGAGCCCCAGTTCTAGCTAGAGGCTCAGGAAAGGATGCTAGTTTGAATAGTTAATAAGCAGTGTTCAGTTATGGACTATTCTGCTTTTCAAATGTTGAACCTGCCTGTGGCAATATATTTATTATTTCACAGACAGCGAAAGGTTGTTCTGGTTTTAACCTGTAGCTCTCAGTGGTTCCCACAGATGCTCTCGCCCGAGTTGGAAGCCACACGGCCAGCATAAACCCAAGAGGGCCACCAGGACAGAGAATCCTAAGCGGTTCTTTTTCACACCTCAAAATGGCATTTGCTGTGAGGTTTTAAAAAATGGCTTTAATTGTTCCATATTTCTCTACGTTTTATTGAGTAGCTTGTGGTTCCTATCTTTGTCTAAAAAGACTGACACCAATATGGCAAAATCTATCCCAATATCCACGTTCTCTTTGTATTTAAAATGAAAAATAAATGACATCTCCATAAGGAGCCTTATCCTGCACATCTTTCTGCCACATTTTGGTTATACGCCTGTATTAAGTGGGAAGCTTTTATCTGTCAATTACAATGAAAAACACTTTTTTTAACAAAAGAAAAGTAACAGTGTCAGCTGGAGATCTCTATCTTCATGGACTTCCATGCTTCTGTATACTAGGTTTTTATTTTAAACAAGCACAGCGAATTGTGAGTTGGATTTTTACGTTTTTTGTGTTTGGAATTGGTAAGTGATTCCTAATATTTACTCAAATGTTTGTATCTAGATGCATGCAGTAAAATATTTGTCACTGTGCAACGCTGTAGTGTTTAAATATATCACCAAATACATATTTAATGACCAAAATTTAAAATTCCTGGTTATATGTCTATACCTTCATGCTGTTGAAGATTAGAAAGTCTAGATAATATAATTTGAAAACTAGGTGGCAGTAATAGCCAGCCATAGAGCGCTCCTGTGAGCGCCGATGGATGACTCATACTTTTCTGAGGAATTCTGCGTGTGCTGCAGCACCGTACTGAATAGCTCAGCTATTAGCAAACATTCAGAAAAGGTGGAGGACCAAGTGTTCGTATAGGTTTGCTCACCGAAAAAAAGGCCAAAAAAGAAAAAAAGGGGAAAAAAAAAGTTATAAGATGGTCTTCTCCAGCAGAAAAGGAATAACAAGACCTGAAGTGTATGCTATGGGAGAACTAAGTCATATACCTGGGCTTTTTTAATTATTATAATCATTAGAAGCCATTTC
>JAVCKT010013997.1:0-22324 GCA_032273925.1 Rhynchotus rufescens
AATTCATACCAGAAAAAAAGAAGGGCTCAAATATGTAACCGTGAATGCACTTAACCACTTAAACATACTAGTGATAGGCAGGGTGGGATCTTTATCTCCAAATGCTCTTGGTGCATTATCTGCACAGAAGTCATTGGGCTCCAACTGAAAATGAATGAAATTCCATCACCCCCATTAAATGGGAGGTCAAGGTGGAAGAGCTAATGCTTTCTCTGACCTCAAAAATCTCTGAAATTATGAAATGATTAGAAGAGGTTGCTGAGATAATTACTTGGGTCTCCTGTTTTTTTTTGTTTGTTTGTTTGTTTTTTGTTTTTTTTTGTATAGCCTTGTTAATGCCTCGTTTATGATTTACTGAATATGGGATAGATACAATAATTAGCAGTTAGTTATTTTCCAAGACAGCTTTTCTACAAAGAAGCTTATTTTTGGTAGAATTTAAGTGCTGATTGGCATTCATTAACGACAATGTGACAAAAACCTTTGAAATCCCTTAAAGCCATTCTCTACTCTGCATCTTCTAAATATTTTGTCATCAAGAACATCACTGAATTGCTAAATCAATTAAATATTTGTTAATTAACTACAGTAAAGAAAAAGCCAACATAATTATAAGTGAATTAAAAAATGGAACTCTTATTAGTATGAAAGATTGGTGCTGTTCCTAGAGCCGTAAGTTTAATTTTACTTGCCTTTTTAAAGCTAAATTCCTTCCCTGCGATCCATCCAGCCAATTCCTTGATACCTGTTGTGTCACCAGGGGTTCTGAAGTAGATGGAAAAGTAAAATGACAGGGATGTGTGGTATAGCCCAATCAGGAGAACGCAATGATGTGAAGTTATTTGATGGTTAATCTGTACGACAGGAATTTCACAACAACAGCAAAGGAAATACTGACACCTTAACAAACCGAAGAAAGTCGGCACAGGTTTTACATGGGATTATATTCACAGATGGTCTAGTGGGCAAATCTAGCTGTATATAGGTTTTGCATTTAAGTTAATGAAGAGACCAGCCTATAAAGTTAAGACTTTGAGCTAGAATTCGAGACTGCTGAGCTACAGGATTTTAATCCATTTGATCAGACAGGGCAGACCAAAACATACAGGCTTTCTTGTTTGTGAAGGCCAGTTCACCTTTGAGGCTGATGTCCCCCATGGTCTCAATGAGAAATGAGAGGAAACTCCACTTTTGACTTGCCCTTGACATTTAGAGGAGTTAAATGGCTTGAGTAATTATTAATTATTGGCAAAGGAATTTAATTCATTCTTGTATGCAGCCTCATCCCCCATGAACTGTATTGGGAGTAATTTTAAGGACTGAAATGTCACAGTTTAGCTTATCCCTCAGTAAGACAACTTTCCACGTTTTTCCAGGAAAATGGAATTCAGAAAAGTGCAGTCAGGGTGCACTGGATTTGATGGGTGAATAATTGACCATGCTTAGGTAGGATGATTTCAGGACATTTTTAAAGCTTGCTTCTGTATTGAGGGGGAGTGGAGAGCGGGGGAATTGATTTGTTAGTATGAAATGAAAGCATGATGAGACCAAGTAAACTGACACCTTTGTTATACTCCATGACAAAGCAGTGCCTGACTTGTCAATATTTTCTCTTCAAACTGGCACACTGCACACTTCAGCGATGGTCCAAGCACACCTTCTGTCTCTAAAGCTACTGAACTTGTTCCTCGCCTTCCCCAAGGAAGGGGTGTGGGCAAGATGTTGGGTCCAAAGAATAGGGATTAGTCATGGGACAAGGTTGACCACTTGAGCTGCTGGGTTTACAACAGGGGTAACCAAAGAGGTCCAGTTGTGCCAAGAGTTCAGCAGCTGACTGAGCACTTGGTTTGGTCATAGTCTGTCCATTTACTAATTGAAAAGCAGATACAGAATGAGGGAAGAAATTCAACTGCTTCCTTCTGCCTCACATTCCGGCTGTCATGGTACTTGGCATCTTTTTATGTTCTCCCTCATTTCAACACCAGTGTTGTTCTCCTTGCACTGTTTCTATCTCTTTGGATTGCTTTCTACGTTCTCTCCTGCCTTGTTTTTCTCTGCTGATGCTGACCCTTATTTTGTCCCTTTTTCCTCAGACCTACTTTTCATTTCTCATTTTATAGCTTCAAGTATCTCCAGCCTCCCTTCCCAAATTTCTGGAGGCCCTGCGCTGGAAGTGATGGGAGTCTTTTACCTTTCTCCCTGCCATCAGCAGTATTAGCATATGAATCTTGATGAAATAAAAACAAACAAACCTAATGATAGACCGTAACTGGCCGTGACTCGATGCAATTAATTGCTAAATCGGTTTTGTAATGGTTTCCAACCAACACAGTCCCAAGGCCACTTTGTCCTTTAGACACAGTTCATGTAGTGTTCTCCTTAGCAACAACACAAAAGGCACGTGGCTGCATGTACTTCCTTAACAAAAGATATCTTGTCTGGCTAATAGTTTCTCAGTCTCATGGGGACTCCCTTTAAAGATAATAGATACACCTTGGTCAACTGTGAGGACAATTTGTTACCCATTTTCTTAAACTGATAGATCACTCAATATTCAATTAAGCACATTTAAAATGTCATAACTTGCTACACCTTCTTCTTCTTAAAACAGAGAAAGTGCAAAACCAGCAGCAGCATGAGGTGTATTTATGCAGGTAGCAAGTTATTCCCATCAGAAAGAGAGTTGTATGTTCACCAAAAAGGATTTAATGAAAGTCCTGCACCTCTGAAGTGCAGAGAAGCTGGTGGTCAGGAAGCAGTAATCTTGGTCACACCTGGAAGTTGTTCTGCTCAAACCATGAAGGAACAGTCTGTTTATTTTACAAAGCCTGAAATTCAGCAGAAATTATTAGGGCCACCATGACCATGAATGTTTCCCCACAGAATTTTCTCTTTCCTTGACTCTTTTGAGCAAACAAGAGACTTATAAATCATTTTATCTACTTCTGATCATGCTTAAACTTGATGAAATTTTAAGCTTTTTCATTTTCTTGATTTGTGAGTGCTTTTTGTATTTGTGCTTATCTTTAAAGACCTGCATTTGCCTTTGACACATCATGTCCATTCCTTTGTCAAGTCAAGAATAAGAAGAAAAGGAAGAACTGAGCTAAGAACCACCCAGCAAAACGTCTGCTTGGACTTCGATATCAGACTTTACATGACTATAAAACACATGCAGGCTTTATGCGTGAGGAGCCCATCCTTCAGCCTGGCTCACTGTACATCAATATTGCAGCAAGCACAGCACTCCATCCATCACTACACAGATCCTGAGAAACGACACCTGCTCAATATCAGTGTTCAATCTCCTGAGTTAAAAACATATTCAGGGAGTTATTATTATTTTATAAATACGGCTTATTAATCTGGCCAGCTGTAATGTTTGAATTTACAATGAATCCCTCTATCTTGCATGAGTATTGATAGAAAATGCTGTCATAAAAGATTCCATTGCACAGCCTCGTTAGAAAATTGTTTTCTTGTGCATAATAATTATTCTGCTAGAGGAGGCATTCAGCAATCCTGTAGACTTTCTTGATTGCTGAAGGAGATTTCCGTACTTCCACAGCAGCCTGCTGGATTTACTTAAAACAGATCTTTATGCACACCTACTTAAAGAGTTTACCACTGATTTTACATACAAGCTAAAGCCAGGATGGAATATGAGGTGTCTCTGATGATTGCACCATACATGCAGTTTTTGTTTTGTTCTTTAACAGAAGGAGAACTTGAAGTATCCATAGATCATATATCTGGTTATTTGTTTGAAGCACTGCAGAGAATATACATATAATTGTCCTGTGACTCTAGGGTCTGCAGAATCTTGCATATGTTTTAGCAATCTCTTAATACTAAAGCAAGTATGACTCTAAAATGCTCCCACAAAATACTCCACGATCTTTTTTTCACACTCTTCTGGCATCTTTTCTCTTGCTTTTACCCCTTACATCCATTAATGTAGTTTTTGCTAGATTTTGCTTTTTTTTTTTTTTTTTTTTTTAAATCATCTAGGAAACTCCAAGTTTGAAAGAGCACTGTTCCACAATATCCTAGTGAAGACACTAGTTTGGGATTTGGGAATTTGGGGATTAGTTTGTGTCCCTCCAGATAGATCTAAAATGAAAAAAAAAAAAAAAAGTTGATTGACAAGTGCTATCAAACCAGAGTTCCTTAGATAATTTTCTGAAAGGGACACTGGATTTCATTAAATTCTGCTTCAAAAGCCATCTCTTTTGAAGAGAATGCATTCAGAGGAATTAACTGTTTCTGTCCTGCAGATCACGTACCCAAATTAAGAGTTCACCTTCTTGGGCAAGCAGCCTCTTTCTTTCTTGCCCTATCTGCAGTAGGAAGATAAGAGGCAAGTGCAAAGGTGTTGCATCCTTATTATAGGAAAAGAATAAAAGCATTCGTTCAGGGCTGGATGCATTTTTATGGACCAGCTTAAAATACATAATTGCTTTATCTGCTGATACAATAAGGATTGTGCTATCTAGGCTACACAGGTAGGGGAATAAAAAAGTCCTCAAAAAACAATTTAAAAATCTTTATATATTTTGCAAACTCCACAGTGAGCCTTCTCACAGTGGAAACTTTCTTAACCATTTCTAATGACATGACACTTTAAATCACTCTAGCAGCTGTAGGACAACAAAGTGCAACAAAAGTTGATATTCAAAAGACTGTGGCTCAGACATACCTCTGCTGTAATCACTCTTCACCTCAACTCTGTGGAAAATAGTCTCTACCTTTAACTCAAGCATGGTGATCTAGTGCTCAAGCAGCATATTTGGAGGGGACAAGCTACCATAATGACATGGATCTAGGTACAAAGAGGACTTGCCTATGTGAAAGCCTTTTCAGAAGAGTGGTCAAGAGAGGGCCTATTTGGCCACCTTGATTCAACTCCAGTAAAGCCTACAGAGAAATTACAAGATGGGAATCCTTTTGGTGTGGAGGTTAAGGATCTTGAATTAGCTATTCTGGCTGAATGAGCAAAGTTGCCTGCAAAGAAGAGATAGATATAAGGCCTCCCACTCAAAAGTGCGTATGCACATATAGCTTCAACAGCATTACATTGAAGAGAATGGACAAAAAGGACTGAAAGTCTCCAGTGGAGGACCTCATCCCACTTCTTCGGCTGGAGATATCTAGTTTGGAACGGCCCGAGTTACAATGTGAATGGCAGCAGATTCCGCTGACCGCTATAACTGTTTCCAAGAGCTGATTGAGAATGTGGAACTGTCATTTCCTTGGAAAGGCAGACAACTAGATAAACATTTTGCCTTGGTAAAATGTCTGCAGCTATAGAGATGGTTTAGGAGACTGACGAAGATGGCATTCCCACTTTTTTGTTTGCATTTTCTTCTGTGGTGATCTCCTTTCCTGATCATTTTCTCTTACTTGTACCTCTTCTTATCCTAGTTCTTACAAAAATCAATAGTTATCACCCTTAGGTTGAAGAAGTTGAAAAAGTCTGTTTTGCCCTTTTTAAACAAATCATCTTCCAACTGCTGTACTATTTATACATTCAAAGACTGACAATGACCAGGGGCTTCAAACCTCATGTTACCAAAACTGCAACCTTGTTAATTCCATTATAATATTCTGTTTCTAAAGATAGCTTATTTGTAGGAGAACTCTATGGCTTGGTCTACATAATGTAGTAATCCTGACAGCTTTATACCTGAGGAAAAGAATTACTGTGCACATCAGCAAATATGTTTTTTTTTTCTTGTCCCACCTATAAAAACAGCATCAGCTTTATTTGCCAGTTTTGTGGTGTCCTATGTCTTTCCCAAGCCCTTCTGATAAATTATCGCTCAGCGGTGTCAACCATGCAGTATAGAAATGATCCATGGCTAATGAAACAGGTAGTGTACTTTAATATTTTCAGCTAAGGACAAGGTGCTGGAAATCAATGTATATAGCAGAGGCTGCAAAGGTCTGAGTATATCACTTTTTTCCATCCTGGGCCCACTCTATGGAAACAATGTATCATAAAGAAAAAATAATTACTAATAAAAGCATGCAACTCCTAAAGGGTATTTTTCACCTGTTAATCTCATTGTGCTTTACAGATATTTGTCAGCCTCATTAATTTTGTTGTGTAAGCGAGTAAGACAGAGGAAAATAATTTTTCAAAGCTCCTCCTTGTAAATCTGAAGTAGATTTAAGATTACCAAGTCCCTTCCATGCAATTTCTGCACTAGACTGCACGACCTCCCTTAATTCAGCTGCAGAGCAGAACCCACAGCAGAGAGGTGCTTGCAGAATAAATCAGCTGGGATGTAAACGTGTGAAGTGTATAAGGGCATGGTCGGATGATCACCTCTGATCATTTCCTCCATGCCCCTTTTTCATGGCGATAGCTGTTGATCCTGACACACTGCAGTAAATGGCTTTATTTTTGCTGTGCATTAGCCTAGCAGTCTGGATGCCATGAAACAGCATGTCTCAAGTGAGGGGGTGTTAATTGACAGTAGAAGAAAGAACAGCTGATTTTTTTCTAGTAGAAAATAAGGAAAATATGCTAGTGAGCATTGGATCATTCTTCAATAGAAAGAGCCAAAACAGTTCCTATGAACATAGCTCGCATTGCCTTTGGAAAAATGCTCCTACCTACATGTAATATGCTCACTGAAATTCAACAGTGTCAAGGGCTCCAACTGCTTTAGACACATTATTATTAAAAATGATCAGTTACTGATGCTGTTTTTTGCCTCCATGAACTCTCCATTTGTAGTAAACCAAACAGATTTCATGTTTACAGAACATCTTTCAACCTCGAGGTGTCTGAGGGTCTGGCACGAGCAAAACAATAGGCTTGATTCATTGGATGTCCTATACGGGTGCCTTGCATGTCTATTATGGAAGCTCAATGTGCCTAATATGCAGCCAAATATTATTTTTCTTCTAAAGACCAGGCTTGCATGGAATTCTGTTAATTCAAAGGCCCTGCACAAATGTCAGCTATTACCCTGGTACTACATAGCACCCTTTGTCCTTCACATAATGATTATAAAGTGTTTTGCAGACATCATCTGATAGAATAATAAGATATTATTATTGAGTCTTTATGTCTCCTATTGTTCCAAGAGCATTGACCTTGCTTCTCTAGTACAGAGGTGTGTCCGGCCGGCTAATCATAATGATATCTGAGTATCTCAGAGGAGACCCTTACATGGCAATGTTTCTGCAGGAACTCAGGACAGACTTACTGATAAAATCCATTTATTATCCTTGTGCATTTCTGCAAGGTTATAAACTAATTTCTCTTTTGCATTTGAATCCTATCCTGGTATTGTATGGAGCGATGTGTGGTCTGATAACTCGAATGTCTCCAAGTTCTTGGAAATGGTGTGATTTACTATCAGATTTGCAACCACAGAGAACTAGGATGAATGGATCCCTCATTCACTCTATTCCAGCAGATAGGTAGTACTGATTAATCTTTTTGAACTCCTGAATTGCTATGGAAATAGCTCTTCGTTTCTGCCCTTCACTTTCATTTGCTAGTACAATATATTAACAGTCTATGTTTTAGCCATGGACAACCAATTATTAGCACACTTTCCCATAAATATTATTTTTCCTTGACTGGATATGTGTTATAGTCATATCTATAAATATCCACACACTCAACAGGGTATATACAATACATCTGGCAGGGAATCGTTACCCCCAACACAACACCATTTTTAATATACCCTTGGCTTATTTCCATAGCTGTCAGAAAGTCGAGGTTAGGTTGATAAGCTTCCTAAAAGGGAAAAATACAATTTGTGGCAATTGAGTTTTGTTCCTCTTGTTGCTAGTCCTGATACTTATGAGGGCTTTATCTTCCCAGGAGTGAGGCATTTTAAGAGCTGCTGATTGACTTATGATGCAAAAGCTCGCATTTGGAGTTATTTCATGATATTGTCAACATCTTTTGTGAATCTGAATGTCTGAGAGAGGTAGCCCAGCTGCTTCATTTTACACCTCATATGCTTTTCATTATTTTTATTATTTTTGTTTTCCAAGAGAAAATCAGATCATTCCACTGTTACCTTGCCACACTTTCCTTTTGTCTTGAAAAAAACTTACTTCCCCCATGTAAACTCATATACATGGGCTGATAATGCCTAGGCTGTTGATTCTTTTACTGAATCTCTCCAGGAATGCCAAAAGGAAAAAGGAAAAAAAAATGCTTGAAATCATGACAATACTGCTCTATCAGCCTCTCCTGAATCAGTCAGCTGCAGTGGGAGGTCTAAACTATATTTAAAACACATTTATGCTAATACACATTTATGCTAATAAAGATAATAAAGATATGTCAAAAATCTGCCTATTTCTGTAACAATATATGTCCTCAAATCTGCAAGAATTGAGGCTGGTCTCATTACTATATAAACACCATAAGCTAAAATACATAATTGCAGCCCAGACCGAAGGAAGATACAAACATACACTTACTGTTTGGAACCAAGAGGCAATTAGCACATACTTGAAATGCATATATTTTGAAATCTTATTTGAAAAAAATACATATATTTTCCTATTCTAGACTTAAAAAACAAAATTTAGTAAGTATGTTTGCCCACTCTTAAGTACGGCGCTTCTGACTAAACTTAGCTGTGCTTCTGAACCTTTTTCTAAGGTTTATTAAAGTCCTGCTATATTTAGCACTTTAAGAACACTTCAATTTTTTTTTGTCCTCTTTGAAATACTTCAGTATGTGCACTCATTTAGAAAACCGAGGTACAGTGCTCTGTGGCTGACAAGTTTTATTTGCTATTTGTTAAGCACAAATAAGGAGAAAATGCAATTCTACGAGGTGTCTTATGCACAATCATTAGACGAGTCAGAAGTAGCAGATCCACATGATATTGGTAAAATTAGTGGTGTTTGTGCTCGTTCAGCAAATGCATTGACTGAAGTCCAGATAAATTTGTCATTTTGGAAGTCAAAATACAGTCTGCATCTATTGGAAAAAAAATTATACTAGGAGGATGGCAGAGTTAAGGATGACTTTTGATAGGTACTACGTGAGTTGGAAATCTTGGTGAGGCACAGAGATCAAAGGTTCTGCAGTCAAGAATAAATTAAACTAATAGCACTATTGAGCTTCCATGAAATTATATGTGGGTTTCCTACACTTCAATTTCCATAGCAGCAAATTAACATGGCAATGTCATTCATTCAAAGCTTACGAAACTGGGAACATTTCTGTCTTGATTCAATCACCTTTCTTAAATCTTTTGCTAACCATATAGAAAATATATGTATATTTTTAGAATGATAACTATTTATTAGATAAGAAAATTAAAATGACGGTGGGAATGTAGCTTCATTTTTTTTTGCTCTTTTTATTTAACTCATTATTTGCTCTTTCCATTAAACAAAAGTAAGGATGGAATCAAGAAAACAAAAACAATGCTTTATAATATCACAGGAAATACCTAGACTTATCAACTCAATCTATGCATAAATGTACACTGAAAACAAATGATAAATATATGTCCAAAATCTGTAGTGGAGTAAGATTTCTTTTTAGTAGAAAAAAAAGTCTAAAAAATAGTATACTTACGTATTCCAGATCCTCATTTCTCTAGGAATAGAGAGCATCCAAGTCATGCATCAGAGTAACTCTGGCAGTCTCTTCACAATTCCCTTTTTGTGTTCACCATCCACAAAAATCAGCGTGCCACTGCAGTGGTCCAGCCATTCTCACTACAGAAAAGGAGCCAGGGGTTGTGTGTCAGAAAAGACTGGCATGGATTTATAAGGTTAAACGCATGGAGGCTATTGGAGTATTCCTTGTACAATCCTAACTAAGACCAAAGACCCAGAGAGATTCCCTCCAACTGTGAGCACTTAACTAGAAGCACCTTAATTAGCAGCAAATTCTTCCCAGGCTACTGTCTCAACAGGCAGACACTGGTATCTAGCTCCAGGTCCACACTGGTATGCAGAAATAGATAGCCATTTCTATATCTACAAGATATCCATATCAAAGCTACCTTCCCATTCTCTCATTTCTATGGGGAAAAAAAAATCTGGGCAACTAGATAAGAGTTATGACATATTGTAGATGTGTTTTTATCCCAAGTAGCCACCACCTATGCCTGGTTGCATGGCGTAGACGTGGCCTCAAAGGCTGCTTAGAAAACAAGTATACACTTAATCTGAGATGTCTCAAGTTGATTGGAATGAAACTGAACCTAAGATAACATGTAGGCCATGAAGAAGTAAAAAATACATTTTTCTATGGGAAAAAAATTAGTAATAAATGGTTGCTTTTATTTCCTCTCCTCCTTTCCAGCTTATTTACTTACTTTAAGACATTACTAACTTTTTTTTTATAAACATATAGTGATCTTGTTTAAAAAATAAGAGGAAAAAGAGTGCCTTGAGCCAGACACCTGCATAAGTCCAACAGCTTCAACATACCCAAACAAATGACGAAGTGCCTCAATCCACATCCTTCAGGCACTTTGCAATGTAATTTTGCAACTTCCTGAACATTTTATTAGCAACTCGGCATTTAGTGGGGAATTGAACACAACTCTCTCAGTTTCGTAGACACTAGAACACATACATAATTTTACCACGAGGCATGTTTGGGCAATGTCACTCAGTTTAGTGACAGCACTCATAGGTGTAATATGTTGCACAGTGCTGAAAATGAACCAGTATCTGACCTTGGTAAGGGCCACCAGTTTCTGATAGGTCACAGTTAACATGCCTTGCAGTGCTATCAAGCAAAGCTGGAAAAACACATGATTACAGCTGTAAGACACAGCTCAGTTTAGCTGCCCCTTCAAAAAAATGTCTAGTTTTGGAGATGCCCCAGTTACCCTGGCAATCCCCCAGACGCTGCTCAAGACATACGTTTCCTGTAGCTCCTCTATCTTCTCTAAAAGTCTCATTGTCTGGACGTCTCGAATTGCTCTAGAAAGACTATAAAATGAAATCAACCACTAAATAAGTCACACTGGGCACTGAGTTCCCAATCCCATCACAATACTACTCCTCCTATATAATTCCCCCACACAATCCCTTTTCTATAAATACTGCTTCAGGGACTGGGTTCCCTACCATGACATCTATCTTTCTGTTTTGAAAGCTGCTCATGCATATATGCATGAGTGCTGGATCAAGTCTCATGTGTCTTTTAAATAATATCTTACTTTTTCTTTTTGTAAAAATTAAACTAGCATCAATTCCAAAAAGCAGTTACATTTTGATCGTTAGGAACTGCCATAAATGGATTCCAGTAGAGATAATGGTGTAAATGTTGATCATATTACAGTTTGGCCCACCTACTGCTGCTTCAGGAAGCAGAAGTTTAAATATAAATCACCTATTTTTAACTGGGTTAATATTAGAACTGAAGGAGGAGATGTTTAGCTGGGGTGAATAGTAGCTTCATTGCTGTAGGTAGCATTATGCTGATTTACAGCAGCCAGGGAACTGAAACAATATATTGTTTTTTCACCAGCAGCTCCCTTAATGTATTTAGAATCTTAACTCAATAAGGAAAAGGGAAATGAGGGAAAAAAAAAAAAAAACAAAGGCTGAGACTTTTCAAAGGTATCTGGTGAGCTCTGACAAACTTCTATGGCTAAATGAGTAGAATGTGCACCTTTGCCCATTAGATTTCTTCAAATCCCAGGACTAAAATTTGCATGTTAATAACTATTCATTTTGTTTACAATGAACAGTATATTCCAGATGTAATTAAAACCAAGAAGATTGTTACTGGGTACCTCTTGATGATATAAAATTTATATTAAAAAAAAATGCATGAGACATTAGATCAAAGTACTTTGATATATTCCAAGAAGTAATTTATGTTTTCTTCTAGAAGCTGCAGCTCCTGGACTACTGTGATTAAGTAAGATAATTATTAAAAATAAGAGCAGAACTGACAGATCTTGTTACTGGAAAGGAAATGGGAGATCCATATTTGGAAGAAAAATAAGGAGAACAAAAATGTTGTAATGCTTAAAACTCATGATTCTAAGCAGCTTAAGATATCTTGAGTTACTGAATATTCCTAAGCTGGATATTCATTTTGGGTGCCTCCTCCGTAATGCTTCAGTTCTTGGACTTTGTAACACTATATAAACAAAATTACAAAATCAAATAAGTGTAACCCAACGGGAACCTTACATTTTCTCCAGAAATTCAAGTAAAGGAGCCAAAGTTGTGTTTTCTTTTTAAATGACTTTCTTGATCTTTAGCCTAGGTGTTTAAAGATGCCATAATGAAGCATGAAGCAGAGAGTAAAGCACAGGAGGTCTAAGGCTATGGGCTTTGGGGAGATTAAGGGCTGCATAGCTGCTTGCTTTTTGTTACATTAACCTGCTTTGGGAAAGCAATTCCTTCCACAGCCCTCCATGCCCAAGCCCCATAAACTGAGACATATGGTAGTTCTGCAATACAGATAGCACATTGTGGCAGTTTTATTGATGCTAGGACTGCTCCTTAGCTAAAATAAGTCTTCTCGGCTCAGCTACGAATTGATCCCATCAACTCTTGGCGAATGGGGAGTAGTCATAAAAGTTAATATTACCCTTACAGTCAGATGCCTGCTCTTGAATGGCCTTCTGGAGGTGCCTCCCTCCGCTGACTTTGGGGAGACTGGATGATTAAAATTAGGCTAAAGCTAGTTTCTGTGCCTCTGCCAGTTCACCGTGACTGATTTATAGTAGTTGCACAGTGGTCTTAATGAACCCATGGTTCAGATATGAGTGCAGGAAAGAGTTTTAGAGGGAGCAGTAAGAGCGGAACAAGTTGGGGATGGCCACCACTGTCTTCTCTTCTACTTGTTCTTTTGCATGTTATTCCCCCATGTTGAGAAGAGAGCCAGTGAGCAGGGCAGAGCTATCTACTTGGGAAAATCATCAAGGATTCATGCACTGGGGCTAAAAACATGTTATTTTTCTTCCAACTAATCAAGGATGGTAACAGTTAAAACAACTCAACATCCAGAGTTCCCCTGAATGAGAGAACAGCTCTGCAGCCTGCAATGAGATTTAGTACCAAGGGCTTTGCAAAGAGTTTTCAGCTCCAATTCATGGCCCAGAAATCTAGAAAAGCTTTGGTTATATAACATGGCATTGCATGAGACATGCAGAGATCGTTCCGTATTCACTGCTTCCCTCCCCAGATGTCTCTACCCCACCCACCAGTTTGTCTCCCAGACGTGGAACTGCAAGGCATTTCATTGCAGCTTCACTGGCTTCTGTTTCCCTCAAAGCAGAATTGCAGGATTTCAGCTCCTCTCTCAAAATTTCCTCTCCTCAGGTCACTTCATTGTATCTCTGGCCCTAGAGATTTTTCCTGTTCTGCAGTTTCATAACTGCTGCAAATTTTAGTTTCAAATGAGCTGTTAACTCATGAAGTCTAACCAGGCTGGACCCGCCAATATTCCTTAGATGCATTTTCTTCTTGCTCTGTCCCTAGACTTTGGTTCTTCCTCAGTCACGTTCCAGACCATTTTACAGAGCTTAGAACCACCCACCTATTTCTTTTCCTTTCTTCTTCTTCCTTTTTTTCTTTTTTTTTCCCCTTCATCTCAGCCTTTCTGTTGCAGGCTGCTATTTACCTAATCCATCTTCCCCGAAGAATTATGATGATCCCTAAAATCTGAAATGTTAGCTATTGAAACCCTTGGGTATATCCACAAATGATTATGTAAGGCTGGAGGCGCTATGCCAGATGAACTGATGACAGAGCCATTTATCATTAGCAGGAACAGGCACATTAATCGGCTACGATATCAGTATCATCCTCCAGCATTGACAAAACTCTTGTTGATCCCAAATGTTCCACTAGAGCATCCTTTATTAAATGAGATGAATAATACTGAGGCCAAGGGTCATCCTGCTTCAGCTGAGAAAGCTCAATTATTTATGGATACTTCACTCATTAAGACACCTATATGTTGCCAAGGCTGGTTAAGAGAGCTTTTTGGTCTACTGAATAAAGGCTATTGTCCTTCACATACAAATCTCCTGCATCAAGGAACCGACAGAGAAATGAAAGCAGTTGAGCCCT
Source organism: Rhynchotus rufescens (assembly GCA_032273925.1). Taxonomy (NCBI): domain Eukaryota; kingdom Metazoa; phylum Chordata; class Aves; order Tinamiformes; family Tinamidae; genus Rhynchotus; species Rhynchotus rufescens. The sequence continues at coordinate 14,053 of JAVCKT010013997.1, forward strand.
GAAAAGCATCTGGAGGGTCCTCAAATCTTGGACCAGGTTGTGGAGAGACGTAGTAGACTCTTGGGGATATTCAAAAAGTGACTGGACACAGCCTTGACCAACCTGCTGTGGCTGACTCTGCTTTCAGCAACGATGAGGGGAGACAGTGTTCTCCAAATATCTTTCCCAGTCTCAATTACTGATTCTGAGTCCATAAGGCAAAGCCAAGCATGTAAACTTCTAGGATTCTGTCCTTAGCTCTTCCACACACTCACACAAAAGCTAAAATATTCATAATTGGCCACTGCTGCTTGCTGCCTCACCTTGGAAGAGGAAGATCACTCTGAAAAACTTTGAGGTTGATTTTCTTACATACTCAGCATTAGGGCATGTGGAAAGCTCCAGCTTACTGGAGCAACTTACAGCAATCTTGCTACTCCAGTGGCCAATGATGAAGAGTTTATCCTCAAAATTCACTGCAGTTCAATTCACTGAAGTTTTCTGTAAAAGGGGGCCTGCATGACCTCTTTGGACAGGTTTTATAATCTGTACATCAGACTGTACTGCTACAGTAAACATTGTGTACTATTTCTGGCATAACTGAGTAATGGCTTTGTGTGACATCTTTGTCACCTTGATTGGTCCAGATGCAGTGGTACCGTCTGATAACTCTGCGTCAGGATGAGGAAAGTAGAATACTGGTAAGTTCACTAGCACAGCTATCATACTCTTAAAGTAGTGAAAGCAAACTCTTCTCTTCAAATGTAATTTTCATCCACTTTTTCTTCAGCCTGCAATAAATGATTGTGACCCATTTCACTGGAGGAAGAGCTCGGAAGTACTGCTCCTAGGGCACCAAAAAGCTTAGAGTAACAGAACTGGGTCAGGTCCAGGTGGCCAAAGTCAATGAATTTTTGCAGGGCCAGTCAACCAAATCATACATTTCTACTTCCTTGTATGGATACCACAGCTGCATTTCACAGACACACACAGACACGCACATATATTAACTTGACACACAAAGAGTTTGGGGTTATCAGCCTCTCCTTCCATACAATTTGTTCACTAATGAAAATTTGCTCTTGAAAATGACACTCTTCTCACTTTATCAGCTGATCTTTTGATATAAGCAAGAAAAAGAAATTCTCTCTCCCTGGGGGAGCACTTTAAGGACTTTGTCTTGGAACGTTGAAATTTTCTTGGAACGCTGGAAAACTTCCTCCAAACTTGGAAAGAAGCATTTTGTTTGCAGACACACAACTAGGGTATTTTCAAGGCTGATACTGTATCAGGTTGGCAAGGATGTTTTATACCTGCGCAGCCAAAAGAACCGGCAGATGGTTGGTGACAAAAAGAGCATACCATGGAGCTGCAGGAGAATCATTTCAACAGATCTGGGATTTCAGAGCCTGAAAGACACAGTGCAACAGCCAAACCTTAGCATTGCTCAGCTTTCAGCCAGAAGCAAGGCAGGTGCTTGAAGCCTCTGCCAAGATTCACTGACTCAAAAGGGCTTAGTCTCCAAGCCAGAAGTAGATCTGACAAACGTGTTTGGGAGGCTCTCACAAAGAGATCTAAGGGTGACCGCTTGGTGTAGGCCAGCACCTCCACCCTGGGCTTCGCGGCTCTTTGATAGTGTGAGGACAGACATCTCCAGTGTTGTTTTATCCTATTACAATGGGCAGAGGCACACCCCATGAGTACAAGGAGAAGCACTGAGGACACAGTGGAAGTGGGGGAGATGTGCTACCCAGCAGGACTCCTTCAAATATGGTCCCCAGAAGGGGCCACAGAACCAAGCACAGCATCTATCAGCCACTAGAATTTGTTCCTGGGGGCCGTTTCACAGGAGAGAAACCGTGGTACTGCAAAAACACAGGACATAACTCTAGACAGTGGGGATGGGGAGGTGGGAAACAAGACTATTGAGTTCAGGATGGATGTTGAACTCTGTCAGATCTGGATTGGTTCTGTTCCCTGCTTGACAGCTTCATATTTCATGTCACCCTACCTCCAGACAGCAAGTGGCATACTTAAGAGTTCTCTCTACCATCTGAACTTCTTAAGGAAAAATGTTGCTTTCCATATCTTTCCTCCTTCCAGTTGCTGGAAGAAAGAGGAGGAAAAATACATTTTTTTCTTCCTTGCTGTTAATTTCCATTCTTGAATCCTATTCCCTTGTGGACATTTCCACTATCTGCCTCCACTACTGCTCAAAATTTCCCAGGCTGCAACTGCAATATATTGACCTGAATCACAGTTCCTGTTAAGCAAATCACCCTTAATATGTTCCTACAAACTAAAAGAACTCTAGCAAAGATCACTGCAGCTAATCTGTCTTCAGACTCAAGAAGATCCTTCTGCACTTCTGCCTTTCAGAAGTTGACCTTTATCAGATGTAAGGCCTACAAACCTGTTCTGACTGTGCAGGTATGCTATGAATATAGGATTTGATGCACAAATGTAGCGGCTCTTCTGCTACCATACATCAGCCAGCACATCACAGATTCAGTATCACAGAAAGAAAAGCAAAAAAGGAGAGAGAATAAACATAAGAAGTAGCTCATAACTAGCAAATGGGGAAGAGGAGCCCAAGTAAAACAGTGGATGCTGAGGGGGCCAAAGGAGTACGTCTCTCTAGAGGAGGCGATGGAAGCCAGAGGCAATATTATCCCTTTAAATGCAAATATCATCTGAGAGAACTGCTACTGCTGTGATCAGGCCAGGAAGGACAACAAAGCTCTTTACTGGGTGCAGGACCAGGATTGCTGGTGTAGGAAATCAGTGATGCTGACAACCCAGGGCATCAAAGTTCCCATTGGGACATCCTGAAACCCACTTCTGCTGACTCCTTCCATAATGGGGCCATCAAGTGAATGGATCAAACTTCAATTTTTTATCCTCGAGAGTCCAAAAAAAAAACCTACCAGAGCTAAAATCATTCCCTTCCTTCCTTCACTTCCTACCTCCTTCAACAACAACACCACAATATTTTTCCTTTTCTGTTCTGCTGAAATCACCTAGGGGTCAATTATCTTTCCAGGATGGAAACCATATGCCATTTCACATTCTTGCATAAGGTTAAGCCGCGTATGATGAAACTGATCAATTATATCTTGCGGGAAAGAGAGGGGAGGGTGAAATCTAGCCAGAAGTTAACTTTCTCATTTGATGACAATCTAATCCAAGATATCAGACACATACAGGAATCTGAATGCCCACAAGGAACACAAGGAAGAAATTGCTGCTTTTTTCATGACAATTTGAAGCTGCATGGGGAGCATTAATGCAAACAGGATGGAGAAACGCCTAGTCTTAGGACTGGCAAGATTTTTACTGTGGGAAGGCTGAACTATTTCAGAGATAATTGTTCTCTGTGATTCCTTTGTCTGGAGCTTGCAAATTGCATTAAATACAGCAGAGTCCCACTGTTATAAAATCTGGCCTGCTGTATGGGTCTATACTTCTCACTTCAGCACAGGAATATGCTCCTCAGATCTTGGGCTGAGTTTATAATCTGTGTGGCATATGAGGTTGATTCTTATCATATGAACGGATTCCCTTCAAGCTAGAATCTCAGAGTTTTATGCTGATCGGGCAGGGCCAAAAGACCGTAAGGAAACAGCAGGCACAGGTTTGCTCCATTGATTCTCCCACTGGTAAAAATCCATGCAAACAGAAACTGCAAGTGGAAATGAGCACTGCAGACAAGAGGGCAATAGCTGTAAGGAAAGTGTGACTCAAGCTGAGACCTGTTTACAAATAAACTCTTCATAACTTCTAAACCAATAACTTTGTTGACTGTATCATTTTCCTTCCTTGTTCAGGAGCAGCTTCCTCTTTGACAGTGAAAAAGAATAACTCTGAGAACATTCAAGTCACAGCTTTGAAGATCTTAGCTTGTACCGAGTTACTTTTCAATACAGCTATCCTTCCCTGGCATTTAGCATTTGGAAAGTGTATTGCTGAGAAGAAATAGGCACATAAACACACACACACACACATAGATGTCTACTGTTCTGGCTTCAAATAACCCTTGCAGAGAAACAAGAGTGTATATGTACGGATGTGCACGTGTGTGGGCATGCATGGGAAAGCTGAGCCAGCTTTATTTTAGCTCTGAATCCCACCTAAACAAAGATCCTAATGTTATCCGCTGGAATGAGGTAAGAAATATGATCATTCAGCCCCAAGACCTGCCTGAAAATACAGTTTCTGTAGCCCTGAATAAGTAGCAACCAATTTGAGGGCGATCAGATGAACGACATTTAGAAGCGATGCAGTGAACTGGTAAAAGGGGAAAGTGTTTTCAGTGATCAATACAAAAATGGGGGCTTTCATCTAACCACGGAGAGAATGGCAGAGAAGAATTTGCGCAATATAATACAGGATAAAAGGGCAGATAGCTTCTTATTTTAATCTAGAGACTTAATGATGCTTATTAAAGGGTTGTTACTTGGTTTTGTAAGAGTTATGGCTTTAAGTGCTTCTTTCCCTACGATGAATAGCCTCATGGAGAAAGACATTCTTTTCACCTTTTTTTCTTTTTTTTTCCCCAAGTCTCTTGTCCCTTGTAAGGAGGTGCTCTTCTCCCTTCTGCAAAACCTTTGCCAAAACTTGGCAAGTCATGCAATGTGGAATTCACATGCATGCTTCGTATTTGAAGACCACCGCCTCTCACCATGGGCAATGAAATTCATCAAGCAGCACGTTCACACATCAGCCCTCAGGTAACAAGATACTATGCTTTGATTCACGTAGCAACTGTTAAGATTCACAACAAGTTTACCAGTGCTTGAGAGCTGCAAAATAACACACTCTCTGTATGCTTAAGAAAATGCATTGGGCCAAAGTGAAGTCTAGAGGAGACGCACTGAAGTCAATGGATTTCCACCAGAAGAGAGACGGGTTGCATGTATCTGCCAGGGAAATCTTTATACCACTGCAGCACTTCATTATAGCTGTCATTTTGTCTACGAATTATTGCTTCCTTGTCAGATATACCTCCCCTACTACTTGAGAACAGTCATCTGGGGAGTAGGCCAGCAGCAAAGACAAAACCTCCTGGAGGTTAATGTAGTAACAACAAAAAAAAGGAGCTGGCCCACCTCTTAAATAAGGGGCAGAACCACATGGTACTCATTCAGCTACAGAAATCAAATCTGTCTTTATCTGAATACAGTAGGCAGCACGTTTTTTTCTGGTTCTGGAAATCAACAATGACTTTTAAACTCAGCATTGCTAGGTTTTTTTTGACTATACGTTGTGTTTCAAACACACTCCTAGTTCTGCAGTAGTAACTAGCAAAGGCAATTCAGAAGACTTAGTGTCTTATGAAAGAAAAAGAAATCTATTCTTTAGCTTTTCAGCTGTTGTTAATCTCATATGTTACTTGAAGTATACAAGGTGCGGGCTTCCCTACAGTGCAATAAGGAGACATGGTTCAGAAATAAGCCCTGGGAGACAGAAGTCCAGGACATAGAGCTGCCTTTCTTCCTGTTAGATGATTTTGTTCTATTAAGAGAAATTGGGCTTTAGAGGGTAAAAAAAAAAAGAGGGTAAAAAAAAAAGAGGGTTTGCTTACTGTAGAAGCAAACATAAAGCATTAATTTAGATATATTTGTAATCACATAGTTATAATAGTTATAAATATCTGAGTAGTAATTTATATATGGTTATAAGTGTTATAATAATAAATGAAATGGGCCAAACCTATCATAAGCAACATAAACCATGTTGTTCCTGTATTCCCCTTGAGGGTGTATGTCTTAGGTGTAGAGATATAACCTCTGTGCTAAACCTGATTTGTGTCTGGAGGGAGCCTAGCAGAGGGTCTCTAATATGTAGATCTATGTATCTAAAATGGGGAAATACTTTGAGGTTAACTATTTTGAGACATGCTGAATGCAAATACATTCTTACAGGAATTAACATGGCTTGGAATCAAGTGATGATCAAATGAATGAAACAAAAGAATCCTCTGCTGCCTTCCCTGAAGAGTCATTTAGGAAACAGAAAATAAACACAAAACCAAATTAAAATCATCACTAATCACCCCAGGAATAGTTTTGTACTCATTTTGGACTACTAAATGGCTAAAAATCTAGAGCAGCTGCAACAGAAAATCAGATACAACCTTACTGGAACAAATTGTGCCTTGAATTATGTTGGTGCGATGCCACGGAAGTCAATGGGATATGACCTTCAGATCGAATGAAAGAGGTCCTTGACATTTGTCCTAGTCAGCTTGGCTGCAGGGTCACTCTGCACATCATGTAAATAGCCTCTTGTTCCCTCTGTTAGGATAACTACATTTTTTTTTTGTTTAAAATTTAAACTGATGAGTGTGAGAGACATCCTCTTAAATTTTCCTGGTAATAAGTACACTGGAAAATGTAGATCAGATTTACCTGAAAAATGATGCAACTTGGTGAACACTGGTGTTTCCTCTTTGAGATCTCTGTATAATGGTACAGATATAGTAAGACGTGTAGGATATAGGCAACCAGTTTAGAGCCAGTAGTGTTGACCAGTTGAGCCCTAGTGAGCTTATGTGACCTTAAAGCATTGCTATGCAGCAAATCCATATTTTTCCCCATCTTCCAATCCAGATCATGTCTGACCTGCCCTCCACATCGGTGGCATGTGTGAAAATCATCCACATGATTTCAAATAATAATTTTCAAATACACATTTGAGAAATGCCTGCAGAAATTGGTTTGTTTATTCTTCAAGGAATCAACGTGGTTAACAAGAGGATAAGGGGGATGGGAGAGAAAAATATAATGGGAAATTAATATAACTATCATTATCCATAAATATTAAAGAAGATTAACAGATTAGGACATAAAAAAAACACAAATGGAATTTCCACATCTTAAGGTTCTAATAGCATGTAGGTTCTATTTCCTGTCAACTGGTTATAAGCTAATTGCCATTAATTTTTCATAGCTAAGTAGAGGAAGAAATGAGATTCCTGTATTATTGGCCATATACTTGAGCTGTGAAGGGAGGCCAAGGCAAAGTGGTGAAAAAGACTCATTACAAACTGATAGAAATTATGATTAGAAAAGATTTATTAATCCATCCACTCATCCATGCAAATTTTCTTCTACTATGGAGCATATGATGGAGTAGCCTACTCAGAGAAGGTTTAAAAGTGACTCAGTGTCTTATTTTTGTGATGAATTAGATTTTTGAAAATTACACCTCTAAGTAAGAGGTGATCTTACCTAAAGCAGTGTATACTGTATGTACATATATAGTTATGCAGTGTATGCATGAATAATCTCTACCTTCCAGTATATTTACAGTATATCCTTCTGATGGCCATTAGAAAGATGTCTGAGCTCAGTTCAAGTGATAAGGCTTATCTTTTCTCTGTAACCAACTAACTGCTTCCTTTCTAACACAGATGCTATTTTTCATTAAATACTGAGGAGTTTGTTCAGATCAATTCTTTTGACTTGTATTCTTTAACATCTTGAGTACTTTTCCCCACTGACTATATATGAAATTTCAAGATCCAGCAAACTCAGACTGGAAAGCAGTTTAAACCATTTGTTCCTATACTGAACTTGATATCACAGCAACTGCAGTCTGGGTTCTGGTATTTAAAAAGTGTTCTATGCAACCAAAGCCTTTTTTTGGAGGACTATATTTCTATATAGGATGCTGGATTGCCACCAGTTAAAAACATTTACACAGTGGTCAGATAAATACTTAACCCATGACATTAAAGTGTGCATTTGTATTGCATTAGCAATTAGGTCATGGTAATTCATAAGCCTCTATGTTGTAGTATCAGTAGGTGACTGAAAATCACAAGGAATTAATGTTAATGCTGATTCCCCGGAGTAATTTAGAAGAATAACGTCATGCAAGGTCATCATGATATGTGTAATACAGCTAACAGTAAACCAGACACTTGGGTAGCCACTACTTTACATCTGATGCATGGACTGAAAACTGAGATTACTAAATCTCATTTCCCTTAATTTCAATAAGGATAAAAGCTACTTTGACCTGGATGAAGAGAGTGTGTCCTCTCACCAAGTTTGCAGATGATACCAAACTGGGAGGAGTAGCTGATACTCTAGAGGCCTGCGCCACAATCCAGATTGACCTAGACAGACTGGAAAACTGGGTGGTGAGAAATCTCATGAAATTCAACAAGAGCAAGTGCAGGGTCCTGCACTTGGGGAGGAATAACCCCAGACACCAGTACAGATTAGGGGTTGACCTGCTGGAGAGCAGCCCCGCAGAGAGGGACCTGGGTGTCATGGTGGACGAC
>JAVCKT010013998.1:3430-19285 GCA_032273925.1 Rhynchotus rufescens
AGCTAAAGAGAAATCCTAGAAACCACATCATCTGTGCATTACTCAGGCACGCTGTGGCTGTAGTACCCCAAAATCAATGCATCTCTGCTCCAGCAGCAATAAACGGGAAAAGAGATCATATTAGTCTCCATGCATTTATTTACTCAAATCACTGCAATAACTACAGACAACAGGGAAGGCTGTACTAAAGAAGATAAAAAGAGTTAAGCAGAGTGTCCAAATATTTATGGGGTCAAGCCCTATCCCCTCATTAATCATTTTCTATTTTGTGAGTAGTTCCTAAAGCAGTTCAGCAAATTAAACAAAGCAACAGGTTAAAAAAAGGCAAGTTCCCAGGCTGTGGGTAAAGGACCTACTCTGAACTGAGCACCACTTTTATGTAGCTAGATTTGGAAAATTCTGGGAAAAAATACGACCCTTAATGAAGAAAATCAGGATTGCCAGCAATGTTGTGAATAGTTGAGTCACAGTTTTCTTTCAGGGCTTATAAATTAGAACCAACAGAAACTAAGGAGAAATGATTTCTATAGCAGTAAAGCTCGCTCACCTTTAAATAATTTGTTACAACCTCAGAAACTAGGAGATAGATGCTTAGCAGTGCTGCAAAAGGTGTAACAGAGTATTATGTGCCACAGCCAAGCCATTTTGTAGACTCCTCTGAGTTTGATAGTAGGATGAAGAGTGAGATGATGTAGTGGAATATGTAGCAGAGCTAGAGGGGCTAATTGAATGTTGTTTGATTAGAAACCTCTTAGGGATCTGCTGTGAGACAGATGGAATTTCATCGTTACAAGTGCCATAAACTACTGTTGATTGCTGGTGGAGGAGAACTTCACCTGGCCCAGAATATTGCTGTCAGCAGCAGGAAAGGGTGAAGCAGTGAAAAGCTGAAGAGTCAGGTATTTAGAAAGCAGTGATAATAGAACTGATGCAAGGCTCACTGAGGATTTTTTGTATTGTGAAGGAGGAGCTGGTCTGACAGCAAAATTTTCGTATGAGATAGTCCAGTATCGTAGGTGCCTGAAGATGTGACATATAGCCAGAAAAGCAATGACAGCTCTCAAAAATGACATCTCAAATGTAGGATTTAACATTCTAGACATCCAGAGAAAAGGGAAAAGAGCAGGGGCTTTTGTTTTTGTTGAGGAGGAAGAACCAAGTTCTTTATGCTCTCTGAAAAATGATGAAGGACTTTATGGCAAAAATTTAGAGTTAAAGCACTAGTCAACTCAGGAGAAGCACATACAATGTCCATCAATTAATACATCCTGATGAGGAAAAAAGGACTTAATCAGCTGCTGTGTGCCACATTGATATGAGAATTTACTTTGGAGAATCCACTGTTGTGACAGGTTTTTGGTTTATTATTCTAAAGCACAAATGAGGAGATAAAAATATATTGGTCTTCAACACTTGGGCCAAAAGCAAAATCTTTCCAGTAGAGATTGTTTGTAAGAATGGGAAGGAAAATGTCAGAGTAGCCAATAGATATACTGCTCCTTCAGGAGACCTGAAAATATATGCAGGCATTTATAAATGGCTAGGACAGCTAAAAGGGAGAACAAATCAGGATTTATGCCTAGGAAAGGTTCAAGCCAAAATAGCTGCAAGTGGGGCTAGTTCCTCATGGTCTTGGTAGGAGGATTAAGAAGGGGTGGGAAAGGAGGGCATCATTCACCACTGTCGCTGTCTGACGGGGTCACACTTCTAGTCCCTATTTTCAAGCCAAACAAGACCAGCTTCCTCTTCAACGATTATAAGGCCACAGTGAATCAAATCTGTGGATAAGACAGTCTCCAAGGAGCCAATGAAACACTGTTGGGAGGGATCCTGCATGTTACAATGAGACGAGGCGATACCCTTCAGCAAAGCTCTGCAGAGGAGAATATATTTCAATCAGAGGGGGTAACAGGGCTTCATCAAAAACAAAATTTCTGCTGTCCTGTAAAACTAGAAGTGTTGTATCTGGGCTACCCCGAGGGCAGGGAAAGGATTTACCCTAAGACTATTGCTTGTGGCAGCTGCTTCATGAACATTTTTAGGTTGTTTGAAAGTCATTATTGGAGTGGCTTTCAAATGTTTAAATTCCTTTGGAGTCATCACATCAAGTCTTGAATCTTGGAAAAAAAGACCAAAGAAGGACTGTGAGAGTTTTTAAAAACTATGTTGTCATGAGAAGTGCTTTTCATTTTGACCCGTGATCAGCAATGCCTTTTCCCATGATGTTTTGCTATATAATGTGAAAGCTACTGGAGAGTGGACAGATGGCTTTGTCCTCAGGTCGGTGACTAGGGCACAAGTGACTAAATTAGCTGGTGAAAGAAAGACAAGTTGTTGTTCTGAGAATAAAACATTCCTTCCTATATGAGGAAGTATTTTATTCTTCAGGCAGATCACAACCCACTTAAAGATTTTTTCCATGGAAACAAAAGCACACTGACCATCACATCTGGCCAGTTGCAGGGGTTTTCTGTGGGAGAAACGGTCTGTAAGGTGAAAGCTAACACAAATGTCCTCCCTCTGGCAATGGCTGGTATTACAGAGATGCTGGGAGAGATCCAGTCACTCTCAAAACAAAGGACATTTTCCCCAGCAGAGGAAATGGGTAACTGGGATGCAGCTGCACACGCTGTATGTGCAATATACACAGTCACACATGGACCTGAGAATTATGTGAAATGCACCGAGCATTTTTCTTGGCTCAAATCCTAGATTTGGATGTAGACGTAGCAGACAAAAGTGGGTGAGGACCCAAAAAGCTCATCAACAAGACTGGGTGCAAGGGGTCTCCTCCCCCTGCCCATTGCAAGCATCGCTGGGATGCTGAGCACGTAGAACTGGCCGATTCTGATTTAAAAACTAAGGCTGTGAGACTGCCCTTTCAAAACAGTGGGAATGTCCACGGTGACCTCAGTGACCTCTGCTGCTCTCCACGGCAAGCTTAGAAGAGCCTTGGCTATGCAGCAACTCCCCTAGGGATTCGGCTGAGGCATGAAAAGGAGCGAGCATGGAAATTTTGAAGACTTTCTGAGCATGAATGGGCTTAAAAAGATTCAAGCATGTTAATACAATCCAGCTTCAAATGGCGGACGGAGAGCTGTTAGAAAGGGAGTCTGAAAGAGATGATTAATGGGAGCCTGGAAAAACAGCTAGATGATTTCTTTTGAGCTATGCCTCAAATTACAATGGATGTGAGCCTGGCCTAGCTGTTGACGAGCAGGAAGATAATACTCATTTGGCCTTAATCTATTCTGTCCTGGGAGAAGAAAGAAAGAAAGAAAGCCTTTAAAATAAAACCTCCTCACTTTCATGCAAAGGATGAACCCTATGTAAAGACGGCTCTTCCCATAAAAATGCCAGTAGTTGACAGTCCACATTATTTCTGACTACTTTCTCAAAGCAATTGGCCTCTTTCTATTTAAGTGATGTCTGCATCTTAAAGATTGTATCTGGACAGTGAGGATGACGCCTAAATATCAGAGCCTGGGATCCCGCCTACCTAAAGGAGCAGAGGCCAGGAGACATATAAGACATATATATGCCCTATACTGGCCCAAGGTGGAGACATCTTCCTAGTTCCTGGGTTTGACAGAGGGATAGCTCTGAGTGCTATGGGGAGCAGGTACTAAATAGGAAAGGTGAAAGAGCCTCTGATTTTTAAAGCCATGCATCTGAGCTCTAAATAAGAATCTTGGTTGGTAAGGGCAAGGGAAGGATAGAATAAAGAAGGCACAAGGGGATATCTCACTTGGGGCATAATGGCATGCAACACTATCATTTCATGTTTTCTGCAGCTCTGCATTGCTGTTAAATAAAGGAGCAGGTTCCCTCCTGCGGTGCTGTGAGCAGAGTAGTTGCTTTTTTTGAACTGAACAGCCTCTTCACTCAAGGAATTGTGGTTTTCTTTTCTTTCCCTGCCACCACCCCACATTGGTCAGCGCTCTGAGGAGTCAAATTCTTCTCAAGTAAACTTCATCCTCATAAGTATGAGATTGATTTCCTTTTATCTCCTTTTTTTTTTTTTTTTAAAACAGGGAGAGCAAATGAGAAACACTAGCTGAAAAGCTGTGCTAATTTGAAAGACTTAAATCTGCTCACTGGAGGTGCAGTTGCCCTTGGGAAATGCTTGAAATTAGGTGGGCGCCAGAACCAATGCAACCACATTGATGTGATCAGGCTTTGAACCTGCAAGTGTAGCTGGGGAAAGATCCAAAGACTCATGTGGAGAAGCCGGTGCAGATGTGGGGAAGTTGGTGGAGATGGTGGACAGGATGAAGCCTTCTCCTGCCTCCGCCTTGGGTGTCTGTACCAGCTCCTTGCACCCAACAGAGGACACAATGACCAGGCAAAAGCTCCTGCAATGACAGAGCCTAAGGGCAAACCTGCATCAGGATTTGCATTTCCAGCAGTAGACAACCCAAATCCATGCTTGAACCACAAGCATGCGGCGAGTCATGTGCGTGCGGGGTCCGTGATGAGCGAGCGAAAAGGAGCACAGTTTGCCTTAGCAGCTGCTTTTTGGAGTTGTCTCTGTCTGTCATTTTTGGGGAGGGACGGGGGCAGGGAGATTGGGTTGGGTGGCAGATGGTGCTAAACGGGAAGAGAGTCGGTGTTTGTTTGCAAACACGGCAAGGTGTCGCTCCTATTACTGCCCCGTGCTCCTGACAAAATCAGTGTGGGAGCTTGCCGCAAGCTCCTGCCGCCCGGCGCCGCCGAGCAACAGATGAACGAGCTCCAAGCAGGGGAAAAGATCCCTGCCCCAAGAAGTTTTCCCCACAAGCAGGAGCGCTCACTTGTATCTTGCGTCTCGTGGTGCCCACTTGCCTCATTGTGGATATAAGAGACCTGCTCGCGGCTCCTGTGACTCCCCAGGGGAATAAATCACAGCCCGTCACTAGCAGCGCGACTGGGGCAGCCCCTGCACCAATGCAAGGGGCAGATTGCATTGGGACAGGTCCTTATAGAGCTGCCCAAGCTGGGGGGATGTGGATGGATAGCTGGGATATGTGGGCTGCTCTCCCTCCCAGCACCCATCTCCGCGTGCAGATGCTTCCACAGCTAAAGCTATTGCTCTCACTGCACCTAAAGTGTTTCTGTTCGCAGATTCTGCAGACTGAGGCTGGAGTTTTCTTGTGTTTGGGCTTTTTTTTTTTTTTAATGGTTTACCTGCAAACATAGATTTACTAATGATGGGGTTGGGAGGGATTTAGGGGTTTAGCCTCGCTGATTGCCCCCCAAGATTGTCATCCCTTTCCTTCATCCCAGGGCCAGCCTGGGCTCCACCTGCCCCACGGCGGGTGCCTGAGCAGGCTCTAGACTGCAGAAGTGGCAGCCAAATGAGGAGGAGGCAGCTTTTCCTTGCATTCCTCTCGGTCGCCTCTTTTCCTTTTGGAAAACAGCAGTGTTTGAGGCCGTTGCTGCTTGTACTTCTCCTTTCTTCTCCTGCTGGGAGAGCCAGGATTGATGACTCAGAAATTGCTAAAAACATCACGCTCAGCACTGCCACAATTGGAAGATCGGCTTAAAAATCATGAGATTTCTGCAAAACAGAAATCAATTCTTCTCCCTTGTCCTCTGGTAATTTTGACCCTGAGGTTGCTCTTTATCCCTCACCTCTGAGGGATGCAATGTTTTATTTTGTTCACTTTTGATGAATCATGGGGTTCCTGGATTGTCTTTTGGCTCTAAAAATAAAGGGCTTGAGTGAAGCACAAAGCCTCATGCCTCTCCCAGGGAAAATGTGAGCGCTGGCAGTATCAAGCATAGAAAATACTAGGAAGGATGAATGCAAACACCCCACCCTGCTCCATTAACTCCTATATGAATATTAATGATCAAGGCACCACTACCGTGTGTCAAGATACGAGGATCCCACTTGTTTCCAGATCCTGTGACCATTTGCCAAGAGGAAAAATGAGTGAACTTTTGCTGGCTGCTTTTCAGGGCTGGATATTGTGCTTTAATGAACAATCAGAAGGCAACTAGCTGGAAAATAACCGGACCTTTAACAGCCTCGGTGCTTAATTTACCATGGACTTTTTCTTCCATTCCCTCTTATGTTTCTGATATTATATCGGCATGGTCTCCTCTCCGACACTGGTTTTATTCAAATATTGCTGTTTCATCTTGCCCCTGTCTCTCTCCTTGCTTCACTGTGCCTGCCTCTCCTGTCACAGCAGCCTCTCCTGCCTCCTCCATTGGAGTCCATTCGGAGATGCCGGACAATTCTATCTGAATGCTCATGATATTCCCCAGAAATGGCATTTTGGGTTGGATTGGGGGGTAGTTTGCTGCGCCAAGGAGCCCATCCTGCCTCTGAGCGCGGAGGGAGGAGGGGCACGTGGGGCTGCTCTGGGGATGGCATCATTTAAATCGGTGATTTATGTGCTCTTCACACTTTAATTGTGCCGAGGAATCTCTCACTCCGGCGGTGTCTAATCTCCCGACGTTTCGCATGCTCTGCCTGTGCCGTGTCACAAGATGAATAGCCCGTTCGCACGGGGAGCGCTCTGCATCCAGATACGCCGGCTTACAACGCTGATAGGCAGGAGCCAGAGATGAAGGATAGCAGCAAGCGCGAGGTGCCTTTTTGTGCCTAGCAGACCTCATTGACTCAAAACCAAAGTGTGCCCTCTGTTTATCTGTAAATGGTGGTGCCTTACACTCACGTGGCTTTTATTTTTTTTCTCTTGCATCTTCCAGTACATTTCCTCCCTACTTTCATGTTTCTAAACTACAAAGCCTGTCTTTGCCTCTAGGGTTTGTAGGGTGGTGCTCCTGGAGTCAGTTTTGGCAGGACAGGCTGCCAGGGAAACCTGAAAGTGCTTTTTGGAAAATGCATGTGAGCATTGTTGTGATTTGGCACTGAATCTGTCACCTGAAATGTATGAGATTTTCTTAATGGTGCATATACATTTTTTTTTTTTTTTTTGGCTCCCTTTCTCTCTTTAAAATACTTTTGTTCTTGAATATTGTAGGGCTGAGGTCCTGGGTTTGTTTTTCTTGGCATTGTAACAAATAGGAAGAGACCAGAGCATACCCATGAGACAGAGTGGGTGGAAAAGAGGTGACTTTATCCTCATTTGAGGAACTAACAGATTAAATAAGTTGCTCGAGGTCATGCAAAAAGTCTGTATCATCCCATCAGGGAACTGAAAACAGGTCTGTTTTCAGAGTTTGGATCATAGGACTAGCCTTATCAACCACGAACTGCTGCCTTTTCTCGCTGAAACGTATTGCTTAGAGCAGGTAAAACTTCCTTACTGACAGTATTTGTAATGAAGGTTTCTCCATTCAGTCTTTATCTCCTCTGTGAATGACTCCTGACTTTCTTTTGTGATTTGTGTACTTGCACTAAAGAGTTTGGAATAAATACAGGAGTTCATCATATCGAGATGTGATACAATGCCTGCAAGAACAGTCATATCAGATAAGCTTAAATTAATAATTAGGTAAGGAGAGATACGAATCAGAACTTGGCTCATTTGAAATCCTGCTGTTTTTAAATGTTCAAATGTGAATATCTGACAGCTAGTAAATCTTACTTTCTTCACTAATGAATGCTAAATTACTTATAGAAAAGAGAAACAACTCTGGTGGAGTTGGAGACTTCACCCAGAGTGGTCACCAGCCTGGCGAGGGCTGGCTAAAGCCATCTCCTCTGTTGACTATTCCTTGCCAAGTGAGTCTGTCCATAATTGTTCCAACCGGAGGTTTTCTTTCATGCTTTTGTGGAGCTTTGGAAATTTTCCTGGGAGAAGACAACCAGATCTGGCCCACTTTTCATGCTCAGACCTGAGGTCAGGAGCTGGTGCTTGGTGGGGTCAGAAAGCAAGGGATTTCTTCCACTTTGGCTTCTGACCTGCATGGCACTCAGAGCATGATGAAGTGCAGGAATTAAGCACCTGCTTGAACAGTGATAGAGTTGAAAGGCAGGGACAGAGGTCTGTCTGCCTTAACTCAAGTGGCTGCAGGATGGATGTGTGTATTTGACCATTAGAACTGCAAAGGGCTCCTCACTCTAACCCATGGGCCTCACTTACTATCCCAACATTCATTTTCCAGGTCAGAATCTACTAGTACAGTCTTTCTGGCACCAGGTGAACTGTCTTGGAAATAGTGAACAAACATAGCTTAAACGATTACCTATTTTATCTTCTGGGAATATATGAAAACATAAAAATCTGGACTATATTTTTTTTAACATGAAAATCACAGTTTGAAGTGTTGGCCTATGTTTGAACAAACCAGCAAGTAATTGCCTTTGAGGAGGGGGCTGGGGGTTTGGAAATGGATCCAACAGTAAGACTGCATGTTTGTCATTGTAATGAGTAACTTGATGAGATTCTGTCTACTTTAATTTCCATTAATTTGGCAAGTTACTGGAGTAACTCTAGGTCCAGATTTTCAGAAGATCTTGGAGGCTTTTGAGCATGTCTAAAAATCTGGCTCTTATTTTAGGTGCCTGAATGGGAATCAAACAGTTGTAAAATAATCCAGCCCAGTTGTGGGTGCTGAGCACTTAGAAATCTGGCCTTCAGTTCTTGAAAATCTGGCTGCTAACATGTTTTAAGACTGAGAAAAGCATGGCTGGAACATCATGCCAAAGGAAACAATTTTTCTTGTAATGACAGAGTTGAGAGGTAGATGATATTCTTTTAAATAAGTACAGTACCTAGGTCTGGATGATCTCTGCTTCCAACTAGATGAGGATATAAAGACACTGGTAATGAGATTCATTACAGCAGCTTTCTAATCTCTTTCGCTGCAAAATACATTACATTTGGAATTTAACTGTGTGTGCAGCACACCAGGTGGCCAAGCTGCTTTTACTGGGAGAAAATAAAGAAGCTGAAATGCACTGCTATATAGTGCTCTTAATGCCTAATAATGTCATAGAGGAAGAAGTATGTTCTTGCTCTCTGTTGCTGATGACTGCCGAGCAAAGAACATGTTATACAAAGTCACATATGCTGGAGAATAACGCTGCTGCGGGAGCCCTTATCTCACTGGTATGTGACACTGCAATGTGATTAGGAAAGAAATTACATACTGGCAAGGAGCTTTCCCCCGTTTGGGAAATGAGAGAGAAGAATTACCCCCTTGGAAATGTTATATCTGAGTGAATTTACTTTCCCATGGGCTGATATCCTTCTAAGGAAGAAGGATGTCCTAGCAGTTGCTCGGAAGAAAGGACATTTTTTTTCGCTCTGCAATCCTGAGGTGCTCTTGGAGTCTTGGACCAAATTCTACCTTGGATGAAGCAGGTGAAACTGAGTCTCAGGTCAGTGTTTTACTAAATTTGACAATTAAATGCTATCTGCCTTGCTTCTGGCCTACCATGGCTTGAGACTCTTTTGAGCGAAAGACTAAGCAAAGGCTTTCTATCCATAAACACCTGTTTATCACACAGACGTATCATATAGGTACAACGGGCCTATGTTTTTTTTCCCTAACCTCATAAAAGGCCAAGGAAATTTTGAATTTTAATTTAATAGGAGGAGAGTTGGGCTGCTCATCTACAATACTTGGACATAGTAAGATTGTAGCCAACAGCATTTCACTCTCTTTAGTATACAAGCTTGCTGTGCTGCAGAACGGTTTTACCTTTTCCTTCCCCTCCCCCTTGTTTCTGGTGCTGAGCCGAAGTTCTTGTTGGCTTTGCTAGGAAACTGCAGACGGATTGTGAAGTAGAGTGCAAGTGTTGAATGCTCTTCACAGCTGCTCATGGTGGATCAGATTCGCTCCCCGTCATGGGCTGGGATCCAGTTGCAGGACAGATGCTTTGCAGTTTTGTTTATTGGACTCGCTACACAGAGAGTTGTGCTCCCCGTTGACAGGGAGCAGGTGGCTTGCAGAAAGGAGAAAAAGCATGTTTTTGTGGGATATTTTTGACTGTTTACAAATTCTTGTGACATACCAGTTGCATTTGGATGTGCACGAAGTGAGGGCTGGAGGTATCAGTGCGGTGCCACCTCAAACACTGATGCACCAGGACTCAAGCTGCCCCCAAACCTTAGAGATGCTCATCCTGCAGCCTGTGGGCTGGGATCAGCCAGCTCATAGCCTGCTTTCCCTTACCCTTCTCCTCCCCATAGTTCTTAACTTCTTAGAACTGTGAACAATCCGGGTTTGCCTCTCCTCTCTTGCCCAGTCTGACAGTCTCTCCTCTCTTTCCCTTTTCCCCAGCATCCTTGGAGATTCACTGCTATAACATGATTAAGAAAGACCAAATTGCACCCACCCCTGGGCATGCAATACATGCAACTTTAGGCACAGGCCAGGAGGCATGTCAGGTCATATAGCAGGTTTTCTTCCATCTCTTGTCATGTTACAAGACACCTGCCTGTCACACAATGCACAAAACTGTCATTTTGGTGACAAATGTTGTAGCTCCTTAGTGATGTCGTGCATGTTGCTTAGAACAGAATAAGAAATGAAGACACTGAAATATGTAGGTAAAAGGAGCGCAGATTCACTTGGAAGGAATAGCAAGAAACAGAATAAACTCCAGTAGAGCCTGACTCTTGGCTTTAGCCTCAAAAAGAGTTGCTCTAAGGTTCCCATTCTGCTTTTTTCCCACTGTATGACCAGATGCAAGCCTATGTGTGACCAACATTTAGGTGTCCATGACATATCTCTGACCAGAACAGTCAATAATGGGAGCTGGGGTTTGGGGTCCCATACATCTTCGTCCTTCTACATGTGGTTTGTGTGAAACCCCAAATCCTGGAGTTCTGAAGTAAAGAGAAACAACAGAGAAAAAAAACCTGTTTGAGTAGCAATGTATTTAATGACTACACACGATTATAAGGCAAGATCAAGGGAGAACAGAGGGGACTGTCAAAACCTAACCATGAGTGATCATCTCTGTCAAGACATTTCCATGTCTATGTTAATTCCTTCACCTCATGCCGTTTGCATGGAGCACACCAAAACTGATGTTCATCGTTCAGTGATCTTTCGTGGACTTCTCCAACCAATCCAAAGACAACCACTTACACTGAAATGTTTTGTATAGCTGGACCAATGTTCAGACCCCATCTCCAATATGAGCTGGAAACCAGCGTTACCATCTAGTATGACTACCTTTCTGGGATGTTTAATCATGCAATTATTTCTGTGCATCAGAGCGCAAGTAAGTGCACACTCACACATGTTGTGCAAGAAGCACTGGTGAAGACATGTAAAAAACTCGATGCTTTGTTCTAGACTTATGTAGCTCAAGTGTAGGCTGAGACATGTGGTCCTGGCAGCCTGAAGACCAGATAACAAGCCAGGATCCTTTTATTCATAGCTGTGATGATCAGCATGTGAGCAACCCTGATGTCAGCATAGGTTTGTATAAACCAGTTGAGATAATTAACTGTGAATAGGCACAGATTTGGGAAAGATCAGGCTGTATTTGTGACAAAATCAGAAATAGGAAAAGGAGCTGACTCTGGGAGACTGCTCACAGTCAGCAGGTTGCCAAGCTGTGGACATGACTGAAGAGCTTCTGAAGAAATTTAGGAGCTGAAAAGAGAAATTGCTTTACTTTAATACACAGGGATGTTAACAGGTACCCACTGGAGCCCTTTTAATTGGCTAGTAGCCCTACAGAGGATGGGACATGCCTGTTAAACAGTCATTCTGGTAATGCAAAGCACAACCAGTCAGAAAGTATTCACATCTATCTTGCGAATTCCTTAAATAATAAACATTGGACAAAGTTCAATAAACAGCCAGATCAAATTGAAAGAACTCACTTAGGACACACAAGGGAAACAGCCAGGCAGATGTGTGTGGGGCACAATGTTCTACAAACAGCAAAAAAATCACATGAAGGTGCAAACTAGGAGAAGTGTCTTCTCCGAAAGGAATTACTGGCAAAAAGAAGTGAACTGTTTTGGAGAGGGCAGGTGCTATTTATTCATGTTCTGAAGTATGAATTAGAAACCTATTCCAAGGGCTGAATCAGCCTTTCGGGCTCATTAAGTGGACCAGAAATGAACATCATCACTAATAATGCCAAAAAACAACGTGGCAATGACCTGCATAAAATGCAATTGCAGTTTGTGGAAAGGCCAACAGTTCTCTATTTCCATGCCACAGGCACCTGGGATTCAGTGTAACAGATATTTTTTCCACAGTCTTCCCCATTATCTATATATGCTCTTTACTGATGAAAAGTTTACTGTCCCTTTTTCATGCACCACTGTTCATTCCCTGAAGCAATATTATGGTTCTTTGCTAATTAAAGTATTTCTCTACAATCCTGACATGGGGCTACCATGTGAGGTTTTCAAGAAACTCAATAGCTGGGACTATTGAGGCAGTCTGTTTGATCCCAGCTTAATGGCTAGGATTTGACCCTGTGTTAGGACAAGCTCAGGAAGAAGCAGTTTAGGAATACTCAGAGGAAGCAACTATCCCTCGCAATTAGTGAATCCCAATCCAGCACCCACTCCGGACCTGCTGCCAATGGTTGGTGGGGCAGCATACAGATAGAACTGGAAGGAAGGAAGCTGTGAGGTCAGTCAGGTGGATGGTATGGCTGGGTGGGATTTTGGGGGCATGTAGGTGTCGTGGGATCTGTGAAGTCATACATAGGAGAGCAATGGTGCCATGGATGGAACCAAGGCAAGAGGGCTGCAGGTTTTGCACAGTGAAGGGTTGTGTGGTTTCATAGAGAGGTCAGATACAGAATATGTACTGGCATTGCTGGTGCATATTCCAAAAACTTTGCAGTGACATTGCTGTCCTTGAAAAGCAAAAGATTTTGATTCCTCTTTATTTTAGCCAAAAGAGAGATCTTTGAGCCTTATGTCAGTGGATCTTACAGCTTTGTCATGTTAAACCAGATGTATGTGAACTGCTGGCTCTCCTATGGCCTACCTGAGCTTTTGCCTAAGCAGTTAAGCCATGATGCAAACATCATCCAACACTTCGTTGTTTACACCTTGCCGATGGGTTGTCAAGATAGTGCGCAGCAATGTCACAACGCGGCTTGTGACTGTGCTATCAGAGCAGAGGCGAGTAGTCTTGACACCCAGGTCTCTTTCCCTGGCCTCCTCCCTGCTCTGTGCTCCTCACCGCTCATGGCAGCGACTCCATGACTCCTTTCAGCTTTTCCTCATTGCTTTCAGCTGCTCTCTTTTCCTGGTACCTGGGTGACAAGAGCAAGAGCAAAACCAATCTCAGGGCTGGGTTCATCTCTTGAGAAAAAACCCAATTACCCCACTTTTGCTGCACGTGCTTTCATTGTACAATGCAATCCTGCCATATCAAGAAGGTGAACAGGACTGGTGACTCCTCCAATGCTCTGTGCCTCTCTTGTGCATCAAGGATGGAGGTCAGCCTTTGTCCTCACTTACAGGGCAACAGCACGGGAAAGGACAGAACCTACCCAAATCCACTGTGGATGTAAGTATTGATTTCTGCAGTGAATAAATGGAGAAAAATCTTCTCTCACAATCTCATTCGCTGTCATTGTATCAAAGTGCAAAACCAGTTAAAGAAGGAAATGATAGCGCTGCTCTTGTGGCCAAGTGGTGGGTCGATATTTGGGCCTTGCAAAGTTGTTTCTGTTAGGATGAGCAGGTAATGATACGGGCCAATTTGTGATTAGATTAAACTTATTCATAGACCTGAATCAGTGAAATTGGGGCTTTGTATTTGTCTTGCAATGGCACAAATCTGAGAAGGAAGCAATGTGCTGGCATTTCAAGAATAATATCAGCAGGATTTCTTCATTTCCTGTGTTTCTAACTCCAGGGGGACAAAAAACTGCATGGATGATGAGTCAATGTTTCAGATGTTACCTCCTCATGTCAGTGTGGATCCAGTCAAGTGAAGATTTGGATCAATTTGCTCGGAGTATGAGAGAGACCTGAAGTGGACCTTGCTTAAACAAGCAAAATTGAGAGACCCTTTGGAGAATAGCACCTAGAAGTATCCTGACTGGTTTTGCTCCCAAATCTGACAACATGGTAACTAGAAATAAATTAAAACACCAATTTCTCATTGCATTGCCACAGGTAGAGCCCACCTCTTTACACAGTGTAGCACAACCAATCCTTTCTCCAAGCTCCCAGCACCTCTTGTAGGCACAGACTGCTGGACCAGCGTGCTCATGCAAAAGCCTTGCCCTGTGTGGGACTGTGTAAATGTGTCTTTCTCAAGTTGACCTTGAAAATTAGCCAGACCCCTGGATCCAATTTGCCTGGAACTAGCAGACAATGGGATGACAAGATGACAAGATTTATAGGAGGTGCCTTGCGCATCTCTGAAGCCAGCATCCTCCCTACATGGGGACAAAATTTTGTCCCAGTTACGTTACCTTTGGGCTGACGGTGATATCTTGCAGCACCATCAGAACCACACAATGTAAATGTTTATTGCCTTCTTTTCATGGCTCCTTTGGTGTGTGCTTTGCGTTTCCTGTACCGCAGCCAGGAGGGCCTCTGGAGAGCCGTGCTATAAAAGAGCCAGAGCCCAGCTGCATATGAGAGAAGTCCCCGCAGTTTGACTTTGTCAGGGGCAGCAGCGTATGGAGAACAAGGGAAAATTGAGTCGGCCGTAGGATGCCATCCGGTCTTTAGGGCAGACAAATCCATGTAATGTCGGTCGCGGCTGTAAAAGCAGCTATTGCTAGGCGCAAGAGAAGGAATGCTTAGCTGGGGAGCTGCGGCAATGGAAGGAGGAGCCCAGAGGAAAAAGGAGAGCAGCAGCATTCGCTTTCCCTATCTGTGAACTTGATGCGGAGAGACATTTGTAGTTTCCAATAAGCAGTTCATTTATCTTAACTTAATACCTTTTTACTCCATCGCTAGAAGAGTGATCCCAATTAAGGCAGCACAGCAGGGCTTCCTGTATAAACCTCCTAGTGCTGCAAGTTGTGTTATTTGCTACAACCGGTGAGAGTTATGATCGCCAGTGAAAAATAAGCTTCCTATCTGGCAGCCAGCCAGGACCATCCTAGCAAAGCAGCGGAGTAGAAGGCCTGGGAGAAGGAGCGCATTGAAATGTAAAACAGTTAACATTTCTACAATACATGTCAGCATCCACCAAGCAATGTGGGCAATTAAGTAATGTTACATTGTACACTTCACCTTGGAAGAAAAGCTCATTTTGATGGAATAAAACACCCGAATGCCACAGACGCCACTGCTGATTTCACATCTAAAGCAGTGTTTTCCCTTCTATGTACATTGCTTAGCACAGAATTGAAGAAAAAAAAAAAGCATGATCTTAGATTTAGAAGATAAGTAGAAGTGTGGGCCCTCTGCCAAGTTTCTCAGCATTTAGCAGTGCTGAGATTGGATAAAGAGCAAATGTTTGTCTGCTTCCCACAGCCACTTTTCTAGTGCTGCTGAGTTGTTTTATATTACAAAATTGTTGGAGGCATTTCATTAAATCATTTCTTTTCTCTAATTTGGGGGAACTTCATGTCCTCTCCTTCTCTCCCCACCTCTCCCCCACTATTTTCCATGGAAGCAGCATTCTATAGGGATCCAAACACACTCTGCATGGAGCAGTTTGATTGCAGGGACATTGGGGCTCTTTACCAAAGTCACCAGAGACACTGGTGGTGGCTGCACATGTCAGTGTCACCATACTGCTTTTATAAGTCAGGGAAATCCCAGCACCAAACCTGGAAACACTGTTGGAAATCTTCACCCTATGGACCATTCACCCTATGGGCTGACCTGGAGAATAAACTGTGTGCAACCTGTGAGCAACTGGTTCACTAGTCTGAACATCTGAACAACTTGATTGATGAATGGAAAAGGTCTGTTGCTTGAGTTCACCAGAAGGGACAAACAAAGGAAGGAAGGAAGGAAGGAAGGAAGGAAGGACGGAAGGAAGGAAGGA
>JAVCKT010013999.1:0-22095 GCA_032273925.1 Rhynchotus rufescens
ACAAATGAAGAGCTTGGTTGCCCCATATGCCCTTTGGGAGTCACCTGAGAAGGGCAGCTGTTAACGTAAGGGTGAAATAACGTAAAGGTGTTTCTGTTTTGGATGAGCAAGAGGGAATTTGAGAGATGCTTTTAGGAATCACTTATTTTTTACCTTTCAGTGCTCAGTTGGTTTTTTTTTTTTTGTTTTTTTTTTTTTTTTTTTTTTTTTTTTTTTTTTTTTTTTTTTTTTTTTTTTTGTCTTTTTTATTCCTAATGAGGAAGCTAGTCAGCTTTATCCTTTTGTGCTCCCCAGAATGCTGCTGGGTCTCTAGTGAGTTATTTAATTACAATTACTTGGAAAGCATGGCAGAGAGAGCGTTGGAGACGAGAGCTGCAGTCAGACAGTGATGCCTGTGCGCACCTGGCTGCTGTCAGCACAGAAGCTGTGGTCCAGCTGCCTGACAGATTCCAGCAGAACAGGAGGAAAGAGACTTTGTACAGGTGGCAGTGATGATGGCTTCAGTATCCACCTTTGAACTATTCAAGCACTTACTTGAGTCTCTTGCTGACATTTCTCAGTAGCTGCACTGTTTCCGTAGACGTATTATGGAAGAATATTGCCACAAGTTGGTTTCCTGTGATTTTTGACTCTTTGGTCAACAAAATACTGTGGTATTTTATGTGATACTTTCTGCTGTTCATGGCAATAATTACCACTTTACATTGTGTAAGTAGCTGAGTGATGCTGCATCCTGGATATTTTGCCTCTTGGAAGAACTGGCCTCTGAAACCGTCTCTCTAGTTAATAGAGTGACTTTTATTTGTTGCTTCTTCTTTCTTCTGTGATTCAGCCATGACTGGTATTATGCATTATGGAAACATAAATCACGTGTTGGTTCTAATATTTTTTTGTATGGGAGCTTTGGTTGTCAATGTCAGTGTTCTTTTGCCCCAGCCAGAGTTTGTGTGTGCCCTCCCATCTTGACGATACCTGACCAAGCAAACTAGATATTTGTGCTTTTAAGCTGTTTTGAGCTCTCTAATAAGCATAGGGTAGTGCTGTTGATAGGATGGGGTTTATTCAATGCTTTGCTGGGCAGCAAGAAGATTGGCTGTTCTAGAACTCCCTATTTCCTTATTCTTTCAGGTCCTTAGGGAGACTACTTTTCATTTCCCAGGCGGCGCCAATGGAAAATGGCTTGCAAAGATCCTTCATTATTGAGAGAAAATGCATAGACAGAGATCCAAGTGGGTCTTTTTATTTTGTGGACTATCATTTGCTCACAGTAATGCTCCTATGAATACAAAAGAATTCCATTGTTTTTGGTGAGATAGTTCAAGAGTTATGCTGGGGTTGCTGAGATGAAGATCCACATATGTTCCACATATGGAACATACCTAATTGCCCTGCATATAGGATTTTGTTTCTCCCTTAGGCTGAAAGCTGCCTTTAAGATTGCAGTCATTAATGTGAACAAATTTATGTCATAAAATATTTACAGTACTCAGGCAGCTGAGAGAATGCCAGTATACAGAGGGAAGCAGGCAGTGCTAGATTTTGGAGAGAGGAAGAAGGATTTGTTAGTTTTTGAGCTTTGAAGTTGAGGAGTATGAAAGGAAGGAGGCTAGAGGAAGTGAGGGGAAAAAAGGTCTTGCATTTGCAGTGAAAGTTCTTGACAGAAAAACAAAAGCAGGAGGGAATGCAAGGTCCTGAAGGAGATTCTTGTTCATTTTCCAGGCTGCCTAATGTACTAATTATTACCTGTCATTGGAAGAAGGCCACTTATTGATCTCCAGTGGAGTTGAGTTGTACGTGGGGATGTATCTTTGTTACGTTACAATCTTGTTACCCAGGAGCTGGTATAATAATCTCAGCTGTGGAACATTGGGGATTAGATGCAAACCTTAATTACAGTTATCTTAATAATGATCCCCAAGGGAGAGATTAAAATTGGCTGCTTGGGTACCTGTGAAACAAGCTGTGCGAGGGGGAGCGTTTTCTGGTAGGTTGGATTATTTGTGTGGAAGTGTTTCAATGCTTACTGCCATTTGAGGCCTGGGCAAACACTGGGAGCAGAGACAGGGCCCTCAAGTTAGCTCATGTTGTCTTTAGTATTTTGGAGCCACAGAGGAATTCCTCCAATTCGGGAAAGTAATGGATTTTTCAGCAAAAAGGTCAGAGTTGATTGAAATCTCAGTTCACTAACAGCTGTTTACAGAAGAAGAATTTTCCATGAGTTCATTATGAAGTGGCTGCTAACTTTGGGATGCGTGTAGATCTAACAGTTTTTTCCAAGGCATTAGTTAAATCACAAAAACTGCACGTTTATGGCAAGCAAAACAATTTACATATCTCAGGGGAAATCTTAAAATAGTTCTGAATAGGAAGAAATAAATTTTAAAGAAAAAAGTAAGGATGGAATAAAAAAGTAGGATGTGGTTAACTTTAGAAATGAAACAGTCAGTTAATCCAAGACTTCTGAAAATTATCACTTTATTTTGGAAATTAATAAAGAGAAAAAAAACCCCGTAGTTTCTAAGTGTTGATCCATGTCTATTAATGTGTCTCTGTTGAAGTTTCCAGTTTGGTCAGTGATCACTCAAACGGCTGCGGTGAGACTGGGGGCTCCTGCAAGCCCTCTGTGAGCTGGTGGATGCCGTTTGGGGAGTTCCTCCCATTCAGGAGACTCCAGTGCAACCCTGTGAGGGATGGGGGAGAGCAGGAAATGTCTCTTTCTTTCCTTAAGAAAGCACAATTGTTTCATCTTGGCAGTGCTTTTGTCCAAACGCTTCCAGCCTCCACCTGAGAGCAGCTGTGCTGTCCATTGAATAACTGTCTCAGATAATATAACTGACCTCTAAACCAGGTTGTTGACTGCTGTTCGGCTTTAATAACAGACCTGCCAAATACAAACAATTTCTTTCTGTCAAAGAGATTCCGACGTGTTGATTTTGAAGGAAGTGTGGTTGGAGCTCAGCCTTCCTCCTCTTGTCTCTGGTCTGAAACTTATCTGCAGTGTTTGGCCACAGCAGGAGTGGTGTCAGGTTTGCTGCCTTGGCATAACTATCTGTCTTGTCCCCTTCCTCATCCCCCCTTCCACTTTGCACTAAATGATCTTCTGTCTGTTACATTTCTGCCCTGCTGATCTCAGGCAAATGATGAAGATAGATGACAATTTCATGAGCCATCCATCATGCTGTTTGTAGGTTCCTTAGAAGCATCTGTGTCTTTAATAGTTCATCTGTCTTGGATAATCCTTTAGTTGAAGTCTACAAAATGCTGAGAAGAGGGCTAATATTGATATTTCTTTTAATACCTGCGACTTAAGTGGTCAGTTGTTGTGTGACTAGAAATGCAGACTCTATTGAGAAGTGCCTGCAGACCAGGGTTCCCTTTAGGGATCCAAGCCAATAACACATACAGAAAGCAGAGCCCTTGGCAAGATTCCTTTTTCTGCTTTGTAGCACGGGATTGGTTGTGTCCTCCGTGGTCAATATAAACTGAGCAGATCTGGCTCTAAGCCACCTGGCCGTGCGAGTGAGTGGAAGATCTGGACGCAGGACTCCAGAAAGCAAAGCAGTTGCCCAGGAGGGACGTGGTGGTGGCCTCTAGTAACAGCACTGTGTGCTGTGCTGCAGAAACATGCTCTAATGAGCTACCACACAGAGATATCTGACATAGCAGTCTGAAATACTGCCAGGTTGCACACACTGCTGAGGAGCAGGGGACGTTAGCCCGAGTAGGGCATATTGTTAATCCTATGTGATAGCTGGGGTTGCTGCATGCGGCTCAAAAACAAGTAGAGTTGCTGTGTGAGAGTCTCCTGAGGGTTCCTGTTGTTCTGAAGGGTTACAGCTAATAGGTGTGCGGAGAAGAGAGGTAAAGTGCAACTGTCTGTTCTGCTTCCTGTTGCTTAAACACAAATACTAAGGGGTTAAGGGAGAGTATAAAACAGGGAAACTAGACTGATTATTTTTTCCGCTTAACACCAGAGGTGAATTTACTCTGCATTACTCCCCAGCTGGGAAAAGATGAAAGTTTTTAATCCCTTACCTCATCCTCCTGAAACAGAAGTACTTCTGATGGACACCTTGGGCACTAATTTGGGCTTTATCTCAGAGGAAATATCCTCACAGAGATACCTGGTAGGTGGAGTTGCTACTGAAGGCTCTTGAGCATGGAAGCTTGTCAGACCTGTAGTTTAAATTTAAATTAGACACACCAGAGAATGTATTTAACCCAAATGCCACACTTCAGATGCTTTGTAGTAAATTTACTATGTATGTTATTCAGAATGGATGGAGTAGACCATAATGCTTTCTATTTAAATGCAGGAGTATTTGCTACACTGGAGATAACAATACTTGGGATTGCACTTGAAGCAGAAAGCAGGATGAATTCCATCCTCCCATCCAGAGACCTCTGTATTTGCTTACAACCTTTAGAATCCCTCTCCAGAACATTAAAATGCTCTGTGTTGCAGAGATGAGTTTCTGTTGCCGATTGGTCAAGGCGAGAGAAACAAACTGAGTTTTCAAATTACTTTTACTGGTGTCCCCAAGTTTGTTCTTAAGATCAGTAAGTTATGAACCAGCCAGGTGACACATGCCAAACTCTGATGCTCTGTAAACCTACTTCCATATCTGGGAGAAAATATGGGAGGCTGGGGAATGGTTTCCTGTCAAAGTTTCCTTCTGACTGTGTGGTTTTTTGCTGTTGTTTCTTTCTTTCTTTTTCTTCTTTCCCAGGTCTAACTGCATTTTAAGCGTGGGTCTAGACCCCTAGCAAGCTTAGTATCTGGGAGGATATTTTCTTTATCCACCTTAAGCACAGAAAATGGAGGCTTCCTCTGAGAACGGTGCGCACAGCTGCACCGGGGCTGCTGGCAAGTGCATTCAGCACAGATAGTTATCTGCCCACACGTCTCTATTTATGTAGAGGCCCCCAGTGTTTATGTTAACGGTGATGAGTTATGTTAACGGGGATGAGAGATAAAAATAAGGAGTTGTTTGTTGTTCATTTGTTCTTTATAGATCTGCAATGAACTTTTTTTAAGCACAAACTCAATAGAGAGATTTGTTAACCTGTTAGAAGAACGGGCTGTCAAAAAGCCAAACTGCAGATGTCTCAAGTGCTGAAATACTTCTTTCTTTTTTTCTAATACTTCCCTTTTACTCCACGAGATGGTGCTGTGTTTCTACCAGACCCCAAGCAGGCTTTCCTTGGCTTTTCTCAGGCCCTTGATGCGTATTTGGAACACAAAAACCTAAAATGAAGTTAGAAAGAATCTATTTCTCTCCAGTTGCCTTTTTCTCCTCTCCAAATTAATCCCACAAAGAGGTTTTCCAAAATCACCTAAGGCTTTGTATAGCCCTCAGCAGTTTCCATCTTCCTTCACTGTTTATTGAATCCTGTGGCTTTGCCATCACTTAGAAGGGCTTAGGAAACCCTCAGCAGGCCGCCTCGGGATACTGTGGTTTGGGAGCAGCTTTACTAAACGCAGGCAGCAGGGCAGGGACTGCGTTTGTTCTCGGTGGTCATGCCTTGCTGATAGCCTGCAAAGTGATGAAGATGATTGCATGTTACAGGGTCTGCCTTGCTTCACGTTTCTGTATTTGATCTCGTGCAAAATGTTTTGCTTCAGGCCTGGAAACTTGAATTTTCTGATTATGTTATTTTAAAAAAAAACCCGCTGCCCTCCTCTCATTGCATGCTTCCGTCTTCATGGGGAAGTTGTGTTTTTAGGAGCTTGTGTGTATTTTGTTTTGTCTGCTTTCAGTTAGGTTTAGTGTAGAGAAATACTGGTCTGAAGCTGCTACCTGCATAGAGAGCAAGCGATGGAAGCTGGTGCCTGAAAAACCTGCCTGGATGCCGCCCTGTGCCCTGTGCTCTGGGTG
The DNA here is from genome assembly GCA_032273925.1 of Rhynchotus rufescens. Lineage (NCBI taxonomy): Eukaryota > Metazoa > Chordata > Aves > Tinamiformes > Tinamidae > Rhynchotus > Rhynchotus rufescens. Next base: position 5,880 of record JAVCKT010013999.1, read on the forward strand.
TCCCTGCTGGAGCAGGAAGGTTGGACTGGATGATCTCTAGAGGCTCCTTCCAACCTCCACCATTCTGTGAAAAGTCTACTGAGTTTCTGATGTGTTTGTGCCAGAGGTAGAGTGAGAAGTTACCCTCCATGAGCTGGCCAGGGTATTAACCTCTTCTTGGGTTTCCAGTTGGGTTTGATGTTAGCGTGGAAAGTGACGGTGGTGACAGGAATAATGATTCACTAGCTGTTTTAGAAGGCATGCGTAGAGAACAGCTCGTTTCTGTACGGAAACCAGGTACCTGAGGATGAAAGGCAGCTTCTCATATTGCACGTCCCTAATGCCTCCCATTTCAGCTTCCCAGCTACCACACATACCTTCATATGTTGTAGACACGTGTTCAGTGCCTTGGCAGCTCTGCCTCTCATTTTCTGATTCTTCTGTAAAGAACAGTCTGCACTTCTCCTCCTACTTTTGTTCTCAGTGTTTTTGAAGTACTTGAACTTGTGCTTTCCTGTATTTCTGCTGCCTGTGAGTAGTTTCCTGATTTGTAGTTTCTAGATTAGAATCCACATAAGTGGTTGGGAGGAGGCAGAGAGAGAATTACAGCATCCTTCCATGCATAAATTTGGTTGAGATCTCTCTGTCTCGCTCTCTTTCTCTGTCTAGTGTTTACTTGGCAAAGGTCCTGCTGGGCCATGAGGTTCAAGCTGGGTCAAGATGTCTCTGGAGCTTGAAGGCATTTTGGATATGAAGCCATGGATATGGGATAAGAGGAGTACATGACATTATGGGAAGTGTTGATCTAACTAGGATAGCATCACCTAAATATGGGTTTTGTCCTAACTCACCCTGTTAAAACTAATAATTCAGACTTCTGACTTCCCTTCTCTGTCCTTTTTTCTCTGGCTCAGGAACTGCTATTCTAAATAGGAGAAAGGGGGTTTCTAGTTCTTCCTTCTGAAGGTATCCCAGGTGGTGCAGAGAAACAGTAGTTGTGAGTCAGCAGAGCTCATAGTCACCAAGACGCTTCCCCCAGAGCAGAAGGAATTGAATTATCTAGGGACAGAGTGTTTAAACTGTTAAGCACTGATCGAAGTTTCCCTTGCTTCTCATTTGCTTGCTTGCTTGCACTTTTTTAAGAGTGCCAAGTCACCCTGGCATTCACTGCTGGTGCCATGGTACATCTTGTCACTATGGGAGCTGATAACTATAACCACGGTGGCACTTGCACGTCTGAGAGACCTTCCTCCTCAAAAGGCAGTCGGAGGAGAGCAGGGACTAGCTAGCTTGGGATTAGTAATGGATCTTCCTCTGGTTCAGATCTGGCTTAGGCTCTGAGAAAATAACATCTGTGGCACTTTGGCAATTAGATGTAGTTTATGTAGGTGATTATTTTAGGGAACTGAAAAGCAGAGTTCTCAGGGGCAAGTATCAGAGCAATCCCCAACTTTTGGTTCTAATGGTGGTTTATGGTATGGCATTAACTTCTTTGGTCCTGCAAGGAGTCTGTCGAGTCTCATCCACTGAATTGTCTGAGAATAAATTCTGATCAATGGTTTCCATTATGTCATGGGTTGTTGTGGAGGCCAACTCCTGGGCTGCTGTAACTCGTGTTAGATGTTCCGCTTGGGCCATTGCTCAGCTGAATTACACCAGTTTATGTTAAGTGGGTGTCATTTTTAGTCCTGTCAGGTTTCCTGCATGCTGCCTAGCAGGTGTTTCTGTAGAAAGCACATGCAGCAGACACGCATAGAAGTTGGGCAAGTTGATGAGTGGTTCTTGCTAATGCAGCGCGCTCAATGTTGTTTGGTCTACCTAGAGACCACAGGCTTCAGGAAACTAGTTTCAGGAAAAAGAAGAAAAGATGAAGTAAAATAAAGGGGTACACATTTAGAGAATAAATTGAAAATAGTAGTCAGGGGTTTCCAAAAGTCTAATTTAGATGACTTTTTTTTTTTGCCAAGGCTCTTTTGTAAAGCAATTTAGTACTGTTGAATTAAGTTTCTGCTTTCTCTTTGCCTAACCTTAGTGTTAAATTCATTCCTCAGATTTGCTAAACCAAATTCTAAAACTCTGTTTGTCACTTGAGCTCCCTAAATAGGAGGAAGGAGCCTTCCTCAGATGTCTCTTAAGTGTTGGAGGTTGGTCACAGTTCAAGGCGGCATTTTCTGTTTCAGAAAGCAGCTTAGGGGACTGCCAGTTGCGTGTCTGCTCCTTTGCTTGGAGGCCAATTCCCACAGCAATACGAGGTTGCCTTTTTGAGTCTTGTCTGCCTTCCTGGCTCAGAAGAAATGAGCCTAAGAGTGCTTTATTTGCACGTTGTACAGAAATAGAAGAAAGGTAAAGATGGCTTTAAGTTGCTTAAGAACATTCACTTTCAGCCTTTATGGGAATGTACTTTGTGAACTAAATGGAGCATCTGATTTTGTCAGCTTGCACCCAGCATATGAAGTGGCTAAACTTGATGATGACAAAGCACAACTGAAAATGTCACTGTTTTAAATCTCCTGCCACACATGTTAACAGTTTCACAGGGTTCCATTTCAGCTTCTCGCTAACAACGTAGGTTCTGTTCCTGCTGTGTAAGTTTGTAAGTTTGTAAATTCTTCAGTGTGAAGAGGAGGAACGCACCTCGATGAGCTGGGAAGGGATGCTAAAGGACCTTAAGAGTTGAGAAGATGAGGTGGCTGGAGACCTAAGCATATATAAAGAGGGGATGAAGGAACAATCTTTTCTGTCACAGTTGAGGTATTCTTCAACTGACTGGGAGCATCTCTTGATAGGAAGGATTTTTACTGCTTGAAGGAAAGAAATGTAAAGGTCATTGGCAATAACAATGAAAAAAGCAATTCTAAAATGACCTTGCAAAGAATGCAGGGGAAAGAAAAGAAAGGAAAAAAAGCGAAGAAAAACAAAACTATGCAACTTCTCTGCTTCTAATGCTCTGATGCCTTCTGGTGATGAAGGTAGAGGATGCGCGTTTTTTTCCTTATCCCTTCTTCTGCTTCAGCTTATAGTAATTACGTAGCATTAGTCTGTAGTCAATCAGAATGCAGATGTACTAGGGCTGTCTCCCCTCCTCCTACCACCAATCTCTGTCTGCCTCCGTTCACAACAGAAATGCATTATTTTTTTCAGAGCAAAAAATTGAGGATGGAGTGAATAGCTGTCATGAAGGTTACCCTGGGATATCTCTAGGACCAGATAGAGCCACTCAGGGCTGGGCCTTGGCAGAGGAAATTAAACCCTTTGGCTCTATGGTGCTTGTGCATTCTAACTTTGGTAAGGACAAAGAATTAGTTCGTGGAAGTGATGAATATTATCTAAATGTAGAGATAAAATAGCAACTATTGTTTAAGGTTTTCCTGGAAAAAAAAAAAAGTGGAGCTTGCAGTAGCAGTAAGTAGCTGGAGGTTTGTTTCATTGCACATAGCTTTAGACTGCTGCTGCATCCTTTCCTTCAGTCTGTCAAGTCTGCTGCATTGAGACAATGTTTTCACTTCCCTGGAAAGGCAGCATCCCGCAGGGTGATGGATTTTCTTTGTGGGGCTGACGTAGCCCTTTTCCTTCCCAAGCACAAAGCTGAGGTGCAGCTGGGGCTTGTTTCCCTCCCTGCCTGTCTCATGTGGATCTGTGTCCCTGAGCAACCTTGCAGGGCCGCTGCTGCTCTTGGTTTGGGCTCGCCCTGCTCCTGCTAGCAGGGCACCCTACTGCTCATCAGCTGCCAAGCGTTTGCTGCACTGTTTGGCTCGTGTGATGGATGCCTCCTTCTCTGCCTCCTCGCTGTTTGGAGCCAAGACGTGGGACTGTAAGTTAGAAGATGATTAATCTTTCCTAATGGGACTCTGTGCTGCAAACAGGATCTCACCCACCGCGTCTTCATTAGCCTCAACCAGAGCCTGCATTACCTCAGATTAGGTAATTGGTCATTTATAACTCTGGAGAAGGAGGGCAGAAAGGCCTTATGAGGAAGTGTCAGCTAGATTAAGGGCATTAAAATTTAATTCTTGTTATGCAAGAATTCTGGGAAAGGGCCTTTAATCAGGCGTGCAGTTCAATATCTCCCATCACCAGAGGGTTCAGCCACAGCAGGAATGGTCTTATCCACTGTCTGTGGAAGGAAGTGTGTAGTAATAGTGGATATGGCCTCTGCATGTGCTGTGCTGTGGAACAATAAAGGAATTTAGGAATAAAGGAATTTAGGTTAACTTTATAAGTTTAGAAGCTGTTCAAATTTCCCCAATGAGATTGAGCTGGTCGCCTCAAACCACAGAGTCTCCTGTACTGGTTTGCTGAAGACTTTCTGAAGGAACAGTGAGATTTACGGCCTACCAGCCCCTCCTGTGTTCCCACTCGTTCTCAGTGATTAGCCTTCATATTTGCTTTAAATTACATACACCTGCATGAAGATTATCTGTTTGCTGAAAAGTGCTTTCTGCTCTGTAGGGCCTTCATCTAATTGTTTGTATCTTAAGCACTTAATTTAAATTGTGTTCTAGGCTCTTTCTGTACGAGGTGGACCTTTTTGCCTGGGCAGGTTCTCTGCAGCCTTTTGTTGATATAGTATCCCTGAGATGGTTTACTGAAGGCCACCAATTGTCCATGCACTTTTTGCCCTCAGTGTTTAGAACATCAAAACACATTGCTGTATATTTCTGGTGATGCCAAAATGATGATAAAATAGTGCATGAGGCATGTCCACAGACAGCAAGCCTGATGAATGGAATGAAAGAACAAAGCAGGTGGGATGAGCCATCTAATTCTACAATACTCCTTAAAATTCAAGAAAACCACCATCCTACTGCCCTCAAACTTTTGGTACAAATGTGTATTAGAAAGACTAAACGTTTACAAATCTACAGGGGCCTTTAAAAGAATTTAGTGTCCGCTATTGATAGTGAATGAAGACCATTTGTCATAATTATATTCCTATCTGTGCTGTTCCTCTTGAGCTTAATCCTTGTGGTTTATTAGTAAAAATAAATAAGGGATGCAGGGAGGAATGGTTGGCCTTTTGAGAAGGTGTTGCAGAGCCAAAAGAGGAACATCAATCTTCCAGTGACTGCTTGTCATCAGGTGGGCTGTCTTGTGTGCTGAGAAGCTTTCTAGAACCCAAGATCATTCTGTGGTTTTTTTTTGTTTGTTTGTTTACTTGATTTTATGAGTTTTAGTTAATGAGCCCCAGAACAGATCACGCCTGATGTCTACAATAGTCCGCTTTTGTTGGCCTTTCTAAGTAACATAATATACACGATGCAGCTGAGGCTTCCTTCTCAGATTTGGCTGCTTCACAAGTCCCTCGGTTCGAAGTTGCTGTCCTTCACCTTTCAGCAGAGTCCATCCCAAATGCCTTTGCTTGTGGTGGTGCCAGCAGGTCAGGGCTGCAGAGCCACCCTTCTGGTAAGTTGATAGGAACGGATTCTAGCATGGAGTGACGAGAAGCAGAAGGCTGTAGGGCTCCTGGAATCATTGCCTCCAGTACTGTGTGTTCACAAGGAGCTGTATTGCGTAAAGCCTTTCAGAAAGACATGAAACTTTATCTCTCAATTAGAGCAGAGGCTTTTTGCCCCTGTTCCCCGTGAAGGCTGTTTAACAGCCTCATTGCTCTGCTGATAAGAGACCTTTGTCTAATTTTCAGCCTAAATTTATTCCTTGGCAGTTTATAACCATCTGTTCTGTACCACTATTGTCCTTTAGTTAAACAGACATTTCCCCTCCTCAGCTATTTCTACCCCTGGGTATTTGTGCACAGTAAATGTATCCCCTCTCTGTATTTATTTAACCAGGCTGAACAAGCCAAGATCTTTTAATAATCTTATATCAGATAGGCTCATCACTACCCTGCTAGCCTTTCTCTGCATCTGTTTTGGTTGGTTTTTCTTGACCAGTCTTACACATGCGTTGGCATTTGTAAGTGCTTGGAAAGCCCGGGCATGACTTTTTGAAGGAGTTACTGTGGCTTTTCCACTCCTGGCACATAGGTGGGAAGTGTAGGTCTTATCCTAGTCATGCTGCTGTTTTTCCTGGTGAACTCAGTCTTCCTCGAAATGGGAAGGGGAAGGATGGGGCTAAATAATGCTGATGCAGTCTGCCCTGCAGTGACATGCTGGGACATAGTGCATGTTCTGCCAGGAATGTGCCATAGTCCCAGGCAGCAACGAATCCTTCTTGGCTGCTGTCATCACCTGATAATTAGGTGATGAACTCAGTGAATAAACCCATGTCAGTGCAGCTTTACCTAAACCCACACTAGCAAAATGGAGGAAATGGGATTTTTTCCTTCCCTTCCTCCCTCCCTCCCTCCCTCCCTCCTTCCCAAATGTAGTGAGGAAAGGCACAAAGGGCTGTGAGGCCATTCAGAGATGGAAGCTGTATAAGTTACCAAGGCAGGTGGGGAATGGCAGAAGGGGGATTAAAGTCGGATTGATTAACTGCAGGTGGGAAAAGCTCATCTTTGTCAGCAGCTGAAAGATTATTCAGCTTCTCTCTCTGTTGAGCTATTAGAACCTGAGGATGTGTCTTTAAAAAAAAAAAAATGCCTTGGAAAAGCAAAGGGAAGAAACAAAAAAAACAGTGCAACAGCTCAGGTGTTGGGAGGGCTCCAATGTGGATGTGTTCCTCTAGTGAGTGCTCTTCAGCCACCTGGTGAACTCCAGGGTTCCAGTTTTTCTGAAGAACACCAAAATTGACCTCCCTCTTCTTTGGATTCTGTTTTCCTGCACCTTTCCACAACAGAATCGGAAGATTCTCCTGGCAAGTTTGGTAGCAAACCAAGACAAAATGAATGGGTTTAGGGCACGCTGGGGCCTCCTTTCTCCTCTCTGAATGGAAACACAGTGAAGAGGTCTCATATGTGAGGAGGAAGGGCGCCTCAGAAGTTTGCTCTGATACTTAACTTGTTCTGTAGAAACAAAACTGCAATATGAGCCCGTTCTTCTCAATTAAAATGTTCTTGCAAGGTAATTTAGAGGCTTGGGGCAAGGACAGATGAAGGATAACAAAACGGGAGATGAGCTGATGTGCCCTTATTTTGGCCCAGTACCATTTCAGGGTGGCTAGAATAGGATTTCTTGTCAGTCACTTCATTAGAAGAAGGGAGGTCTCTTACAGGAGCCTCATCTGTTGAGCTGCTAGCCTGGCTCCTAATGAAAAGGAAGACTAGGTTGGAACTGTCTGGTAGTTAATGTGCTGTTTACTGGTATAAAGGACTAGCATTTACGGAGTGATAGATGAAGGAAAGCAATACATGGCGTGAGTGTAAAAAGTTCCCAAGAGTTTCAAGTCCTGTATGTAGAAGGATAGCAAGAATGTTGGGAAGCAAGGCCATGCCCTAGGAGAAGGGGGTCTATGTGCTTGATTTCTGTCATGACTCTCTTGAATCTGCCAAAACGGGACTCCTGTCAAGTGCTAACTGTACCATATTTGGAGTATAGAAGTGCTCTTGCTTAGGGTAATAAATAAATAAAAAATAAATAAAAATAAATAACCAAGCCCCTAGAAAGGGGATGAAAGACACATGGTATTGCAAGGCTTTGAAGAAAACATATGCCGTTGTCCTTTGCCAAAATATAGGCAGTGACAGCTCAATCTAGAGAACGGGAGGGCACTTCTGGAGTGCAGTGCTTTGAGATACTGAGGAACTATTTGTAGGTATCTATTCCTATACATCTGAATGGATGCATAGTTCTTTTTAAAGGAATCTTATCCTTTTTTTTCCCTTCGTGATATATATTTATGTACCATATTAAATACAGGTGTAAAATAAAGATGAAAAGCCTTAATAATAAATCTTAGAAGTCAATAGTCGTGGTTGGTTTGTTTGTTTTTAATATATAAGCCTTTCTACAATATTGCTCAAACCCTAAGGCAACAAAATAATCCCTCTTTGCCTGCAGTGTGCCACCTTTCCAGAGTTCATTTTTCTTTGCTGCAGTTGTTTATAGCTGCGTGGCCTTTCCTTTACAGTGTTGCATGAAATCCAGGATTGAAAATGGTCTAGTCTTGTTTTTTTCAGTCTAATTCAAATGAAAGACTAAGCACAAATTAATGTCACTGATGGGCAAAAAAATCAGTTGCATTTATTTCTTCATGCTATTGTGGTAGTATCGGTTCGTACAAAGAATGACTCATTTCAAATACACTCGTAGTGTTGGCTTTCCCTCCCAGCAATCTTTTTGGTGCTATTTTGTTCTTGGAGGGTTTGAATCCTGGTGTCAGCAGCCCCGTGACATTTCTGTGCAAGGGGAGCTAGTAACGAGCAGCAGTGCTCTGCTCTGGCAGCTGGCCTAAGCAGAGCAGGCTGCCGTGCTGCACGGCGCTTTATTTTGCAGGTTCCTGCTCGTAAGGAATGAGGCTCCCAAGTCACCTTGATACACCGAAATGCAGGATCATTGTGTGCAGTCTGATCCTTCCTCCCTCTAGAGCTTCCATTAACATTTACGTGTGCACTGGGTGGTCATTAAAATTCTGCCAAAATGAAGCAGATGGTTTTTGTGTCTAACAAAATTACTGCGAGGGGTGAAATATCGGAAAGACTGAGTCTTTCGGTAACATGTGGTCACTTTGATAGCTGCTCTCCTGTAGCACCTTTCATTACAAAGTGCTTGTTGGACTATTAATATAGTAGGATAATGCTCGATACCTTAGGGATGGACTGCAGCAGCTGTTGAGCAGCATGTAGCACTGCCACCCAGACAGCTTAGGGAAATAAGTGAAGGAAAATCCCCCTATACTGCTGAGAGGCAGAAGAATTTAGGAAGGCAAAATAATGTTTAATTGTGCGTGTTTTCTTTTGTTGCCAGAAGTTCTGCTAGATTTTAGGAGCTAGGCAACTGTAGTATTGAATCATGGTTTAACTTTTCCCTCTGCCTAAAGGCCCCTGCAGTGATGTGGATAGTGTGTGATAGAAACATATGCTAACATAGGCATGTGGAAATGCTGTTTCTTGTCCAGTTTAGAAAGCTGGTCCTAGTAATGGAGTGGTCCACCTCCAACTCTGGCTCCTTAGTGATTGATTCAGTGGTATGATCAAAGGTTTTCTAATCCTTGGTAATGTCTTCAGAAAATTATTAAGGGCAGCAATCTTAGGAAAAACAAGATGTGATTTAAATCTCATGAAGTAGTAGAATTAAAGTTCCAAAATGCCTTACTTAACATAGTTACATCTGTATTTCTCATTAGAGTTTTTTTTTTCTCTTTGCATATAGAAGGGAAAAGTCATCTCGTGTCGTATTCCATGAAATGACTGATCTTCCTTTTGTCTTTTCTGATCAGCTTCAATTAGTGTCTAGATAACAGTCCCCTCCTTAGGATTTTGAGGCCCTGTGGTCCCCTGAGATTGTGGTTCTCAGTTTTAGTATCCAGGAGTTCCTCCTTCACTGCTTCACTTGTTTTCCAAGGTATTTTCCTTAAGTTCCTTTTTATCCCCTGTTGACAGAGAATGCAGTGATACACTAGTTCCCGCTAGTAACCTACTAATAGTCTTTTATTATCCTTTTGTTTATAAAAACAAATGTGAGCAATCTTCCCTTAAAGATTCATGTTTGTTCCCCAAACCCATTATGGCACAAGTAGGTTTTCCTGGACCAGTATTATTTTCGTTCTGGTTAATTCTTTTCTGTAGTGCAAGGGAACTGTGCAAGTCAATGAGTAGTAAAAGCAACTCCTATTGTAGATATCTTAAAATCTACTGAGGTTTTGAGGCTGTTATTTCTAGTAGGGTCACAGTTAGAAGACAGCTCATTCATGAAGGACAACTGTGTTCACATCAGTGGATCGTTCCTATGGCCCATCCTTCAGCTGCTGGTGGCAAGAGAGCCTCTGAGGGGTGTCTGTCTGAGGTTGGGGCAGATTGGAAAGTCCTGTTTGTAACATGCCAGGAAAGTAGTCCTTGTATAGCTGTGGTCAAGCCAGAAAGAACTGGTGGGCACAGACAAGGCAACAGCACCATGCTCTGATGTGGAGATTTAGAAGTACAGGGTTGTAGAGGGTGGCAAAATGTAAAGCGCGGTGATGGAGGAAGGGAAAAACACTGTTTCCAAAGCTGTAAAAATGGAGATGGGGGGTGTAAAGCACTTTGTCATCATTTATAAAGAAGCTAAAACAAGGGGTGGGTAAGGACGTATAAATTGGCAGCAGATTGTGGTTTATGGTAATGACAGTCCCAGAGGAGTGTGTCTCTCTTGGTGACATTGAAGTAAATTGCATTACTCAAGATGTATACTAAGGATGGATAATGAGATGTGTGCATGGGAAAGAAGAGGCTGCTGCTTTTATGATGATATCAAAAGAGTGAGATGAGTGTGTACGTGTGTCTGCGCGTGCGCGCTCAAGGAGGGCTGCAGAATGGGGTGAAAGATGTCTACTTGAAAGCCTCAAAGTTAAATCTCTTCAGATAAGAGACACAGGTTATAAATGTTGAGCTTAACTTTCTTCCAGGTTGAAATTAGACTTCAAGTGACTAAAGCTCTGCCTTACCTTTGTCTGAACAAAGAGGGCTGCTTGCTACAGTGTGTTATGTTTTGTTTTTCAAACTGCAACTGCCTGTGAAAATGGAGTCTGGTAAGGTGTTTTTGTAAGAGTAATGATTGGAAAATCATGAGTGAGGTTTATGGCTTGCATGTCCAGACTGGAAGAGACCAGCTGTGCCTTGAAATGGAACCACTCCCATCTTCTTTACTCCAAGGCACCGCGTGCCTGAGGTAAAGGGAATGTTGGCATGTGGGTAGCACCCCTGTCTATACTCTCCTTAAGTATATTAAGGAGGCAATTTCGTACCAGGAGCTTTCAGGATAAATCCATAGTTTATCTAATCATATCCTGACTCTTTGCACCGGGTTTCCCTGACAGTCTGGCAGACACTTTGGAAGTCCTGCGCCCCTTGCACTGAACGCGCCGTTGCGCTTCCTTGCAGCTAGCTTCTGGTCATGGCTGAGTTTTTTAATGGGTCTTGAATAAAATGCCTTTTTTTTTTTTGCTTTTATGAAAAGATATTAGAACACTTGCTTTATAGTAACTTTTTTATCAAGGAGCTTTTTGATATTTTAGTGTTATTATTATAAAAAGAAAAGTCACGTAGGAGCTTAGCAGTTCTGATACTCAGAAATCACATAAACGGAGATGAGAAGTGATGCCCTGCTGTAGCTGCCTCCAGCAGACATGTCCTGCCGTGCTTATAGGAAGTGAGGAATAAGGCATGTTATCATCCTCTATGTGAAATGTAGGATGCTGTCATGGTCTGGTGCTTTAAACAGAAAGCAGCACTACTGGGCAAGGGACTCTCCTTCTCTGTGTACCTCAGGAATGTGAGTGCTTCTCAGCCGCTCATTTACGCTTTGTGTTGTGAGAAGGGAAATCCCATCCTCGAGGATTCAGCTGGACTTTGCCAGAACCACCAGGCAGCTGCTAGGGCAAAGAGACTGATCTTCTGCATCTCTTTCCCTGCTTCCCTCAGTTTCTAAAATATTTTTTGTGTTTACCATTGTTTTTCCTGCTTATACTGAAATCTAGGCAACTCTTACAGTAGGCATATTCCATTTTATTTCTTAATATTCTAAAATCACCACCCCTTTAAGTAGAATTTGGCCAGTGGAATAACTGCAATCTGTTTAGATCAGTTTTAGATCAGTGACTGAGGCTTCTTCTGCCCATCCCAATGCCTTGTGTTCCCCAAAGCAAACAGGAGTTTTACCTTGAAGAATGTGCCAGCTGACTCTTTCCCAAGAGTAGCTAGGGAGTCTCTGCCAACACTGGCTGAAGTAAATTCACTCTGGCTGATGGCAGATGAAGGGATGGAGGATTTATAACTTACTTGAGTTCTCATACATCACCCTCTGCGTTGCTTGCTTATGATGGCCCTGCCAAAAGATAAAGAAGTGCGGGACGCTCAGTATGGGCCATGGTGACAGGCCAGGGACAAATGTCTCTGTTGAGTAAATTGATCTGAATGGCTCTAGTGAAATAGCAGGCTAGGCTGAAAATATGATTGGGCTTAATGATTCTGCTGGCTTTGTGTCCTAGTGGAATTCCAAATGCAGGACAAGTTAATTAGAGTCATATGTGTTTGTGTTTTTGTCTAGAATAGCAGGGCATGGATTTTTTTAGAACTCTACGCATGCTAATCTATTAGCTGTATCTTATCTGTCTAAATATGATCTTGTGTTGCTTCTAATGTAGTGAAATTGCCACAAGGCTGGTTATTTACTGTTTGCAATTTATGGAGCCTTTATTCAGGTAGAGCTAAAGGTATAAAAATGCAGTATGAAAGAGAAGAAAGCAGACCAAGTGTTTATTTTTCTTAGGTAAAATTTAATGGACATAAAACTGAGTATGGTGCTGAAAGTGATAGGATTTTGTTTTGTTTTTCTCTTCTGTGAGCAATGAATGCATGGTTTGAGAGGCTCAAATGAGTCACCATTAATGGCTGGATTATGTTTCTGAAATGTACCTGTGTATCCCCTGTGTATCTGTGGGTACAGACAGAGGGCTGCATAAATGGGAGCTGGACAAGGGGGGCAAAGTTGTGGCTCTCCAAACTTTGCTCAGAGATTGTGACTGGCATCCAATTGCTCATTACGGTTCTTATCCATTTTGGATGCTCAGTGATGGCCATCAGACCTCGGGATCTTCTCAGGGCTTGAAAAAAGAAATAGAAAGAAAGGAAAAAGAAATAAAAAGATTTTCTGGACAAGCACATATCACTGCCTCAGTTAAGAGGAAATCCCTGTACAGTCCCTTTTAGTGTGAGATACAGAGTAGGGCATTTTCTGCAGGGCTGGTGGGTTTTGTCCTTGTTCTCTGCCAGGCACTGAGAGTGAAGCTGTGCCTGGTTTGTCTGAAAGAGTGCAGTGGAAAAGGGCTTTCCCTTGGGTGTGTAATAAAATAGATCTCTTAATATTGCTGGAAAATGGCTAAGCATTATAAATCTCCTATTGCATGGGATTCTAGATTGGATGGATGCTGTAGATCAAGGTATGCACCCCTCTAGCTTGGTTGGATGCTAACAAACATTACCTGTTTTGGAGGTGTAAATATTGTGGTTAAAGAATCATTTTCAGCCTCAGAAGTGGTTACCTTTCAACAACTGCAACTAATACTGCAGCAAAGAGGTGCAGTTTTCTAATATATGTTAATATACTTTGAGAGATATTAAAAAGTGCGGAGTGTCTATTTGTAATATTAAGTATATGGTGTATTCATACTAAGCACAAGTCTTCTCAAGTTGGCTAGGAAGGGGGCATTCCTACTGCAGAGCTCTAAATAAATAAAGTGGGACTTATTCTATAATCAGCTGCTCCAGTAGAGCCCTTGTCAGAGACTGTATTTTCTCATTGCTGGTTTGGGAAGAGCCTCCACTAGGTTTGTAGGAATGTGTGGCCAGAGCTAACTAAGATTCGTGTTCCATAGCTAATAAATTACCAAGTTACATTCTGTGTTGCTCCTTCTCCTGAAAAGATATGCTAGGTCTGTCTCCTCAGGAAATCCTTTCTGTTGTCTCTTCATCACACAACCTGTCCTTTTCTTCCTGAAGCTTTTTCCTTTGTAGCTGATCCTTTAGTGAACTGAAGAAGAGGAACCTGTGTTTACACAAGGCTTAGTAGCATTCTTGGGGAGCAGTGTTGGAGCTGACAGATATTGTGGGTATTTTTGTTAATGGCCATGACTCAGGATAGGATGGGACCTTGTTAAACTTGCAAATGATACCAGATAATGGGAGGTAGTTGATGTGCCACAGAGCAGGGCTATAGACAGGGCTTGACAGATTGGAGAAACGGGCTGATATCAACTCTTGTGAAGTTCAAGAAAAGCTAATATAAAGTTCTGTGGCTGTTACGGGGTAATACCACACACATACACAGGTGAAATGTGAACCAGATTAGGAACAGATCTGAAGGAAAAGACCTGGGAGTGCTGGTGGGTAACGAGAAGGTGTCAGCACTGTGCAATGCAGTGCAAAAGCCTATATGCCTGTATTAGCAAGAGTTTGCCCAGCAAGTCAAGGAGAGTGATTCTTCCCTCTGTGTGGCACTCATGTGGCCCGTGCTGGACAACTGTGTCCTTTTTCTTAGACTCCCCAGTCTAAGAAGAGCATTAACACACTGCAGTTCTGTGGGGAGCTACCAAGATATTCAGGAAGAGCAGAAGGAGAGGCAGAGAGAACTGGCTATGTTGCAGTCTTCACATTTTAAGACTATTTATTTGTAGTCCTCAGTCCCTAATGGGAGAATGTCGAGCAGACAGCATTGGGCCCTTCAGAGGTGCACAGTGTTAGGATGAGAGGAACAAGCTGCAACACAATAAATTCCAATTAGGATAAATTCCAATTAGGAATAATGAAGAAAAAATCTCTGCATTAAGTCAAATACAGGGACATGTTGCTTAGAGAGACTGTGGCATCTCCATCCTTGGCAGTATTCAGTGTTCAGCTGGATGAGGCCTGAGCAACCTGATTGAAATTGGTCCTGCCTTTGTGGGAGGGTTGCTTCAGGTGACTTCTGGAAGTCCCTTACACCCTAAATTATGCTGAACACATGTTGAAATAGTCAAACAAATGAGTCAGTCTTTGGGGGTTACCCCTCACCACCTCCATTAGAGGCAGCATGGAAGATAGTTTTGGTGATGCTAAGGGTTTATATGAGACAGGCAGGTTTTCTGAATGTCACTTTAATTTTCAAGGCAGGAGAAGACAGTTACTTACTTCACCTGAAATTTAAGGTTACAGGGTAATGCCAGTGAGACAGGACTAAAGCAAAGTTGTCTTCAGGGAAGGTCATGCAGGTGTCCTCTAAATGAGATTCCTTCAAATCTGAGGGCAGGATGCACCCGGATGAGCTTCTGAGAACTTTAAAGCTCTCTGAAGACAGAAAAGCATCGAACTGAAAGGGTTACAGAGCATCATCTTTGTATCTTTCTTTTATTTCTGTCTTTAAAAAAGGTGAGATACACCAACATTAGGTTGTCTACATCTGTCACTTCATGTAGGTATTGAGATTTCACTGTGTCCTGGCACTATTGTATGACTAATATGTGAGATGGAAGGTGGGAAGTCTAATTTTACCTGAATTTTACTGTCCTCTCCCTTGATTTTGTTTTCCTGTCTTGCATGAATGCATTCCAGAGTAGAAATGCCATCTCCTGAATGTGTCTTCGAGCCATTTGTGGAGGCATCTGGAAGGTCTCCTTTTTAGGTGACTTACTGCAGGGAGTAGTCCAAGTTGAGACATTGTCCCACTTCAGCAGTTGGCCTCTCTACATTGTTTTCAGCAACTTATTTTGGAGCTGGCCATCAGCACGGTGTTAAAATCTGCCCATAATGAGTGAAATAGATGTGTTAAGTGGCCTTCATTGGTTGGTTGGGGTTATATTGTGCTTGCCCTCTTCTGAAGTGATAAATACATTCTTTTGGAAACTGTCACAAATTGAAACTATATTTTCCTGGTCTGTCTCGGAATATGAATGAGCAGCGCCCTTGGAATGCAACCACCTCTGGCTTGCAATATATCACTGAGGGGCCATTTTGTTTGCTAAGCAGGGATTGAACACTTCCCTGCTGCTGCTTGCAATAAAAAGTATATGTTCCACTTTGGGTTTGATACAAGAGGGAGAAGAAAGCATTTTGCCTCCATAATTAAGTCAATAAAACCGTAAATACTGAGGGTGACATGAACCAGTCAGAGTCTGCGATGAATTTGGGGAAGCACATAGCCTGTTTTCAGCATTCCCATTTTCTTTTAATGTGATTTTGGAGTACCAAGCTCTCCTCTCGCTCTCTTTTTTTTAAATTTTTTTTTCTCTTCCCTCTTATAATCCATTGTTAAAAAAAAAAAAAAAAAAAAAAAAAAAAAAATTGACTTTCTTATCGTTTCCCTGGGAGATAAATGGATGAAATAGTCCTATAAAAGTACTCTGTGTTCTTGCTGAAGGAATTCTTGCTCTTAGAGTTTGTGTTTCAGTGTCCTCTCTATGTCACTTCAACATTGTATCTTCTCAGCTGCCCTGAAAATTGGACCTGTAATCTGATTTTCAGTTTGCGTAGCTGTTCCATGGGGATAATGCTACTATAAGCTTTTTGTTAAGTGCTTTGTGTGGAAAAGAAATAAGAAGGCCTCCAACAGCTTATATGACAAAAAGGGTTGCATAGTGCTAAATGAGTGTTCAGGACCTTAAAAAACATGTTGTCCAGTTATAAATCTTAAAAAAAAAAAAAAAAAAAAAAAACGGGGGGGGAAATGTTTAA
>JAVCKT010014000.1:0-10723 GCA_032273925.1 Rhynchotus rufescens
GCTCAGCCCCGCGCGTGTCTTGCAGAAAATGGCAGTGAACGTGTACTCCACCTCGGTGACGAGCGACAACCTGAGCCGGCACGACATGCTCGCGTGGATCAACGAGTCCCTGCAGCTGATGCTCACCAAGATCGAGCAGCTGTGTTCAGGTGGGTCCCGTGCACCCTGTGCCCGCCCCGTGCGCGGGGTCCCGCGCCCCGGCCCGCTCTGCGCGCCCGGCTCTGCCCGCCCGCCCCAGCAGCTGTTGTCGGCCGAGCCGCTGCTCGGCGTCAGCGTGATCCAACACTTGGCACTGTCACTTGCTCGTGGCTTGCGTTTTGTGTAAGTCATTTTCAGCGTTTTAGGCATAATGTGTTGCGTTTTTCTGGCACTGCTGTGTAAAAGGGGTGAGAAGGAATGGAGGTTAATGGGCCAAGGGGTGTTTTCCAAGGGAAGCTGAGCGCTCCTCATGGCAGTACACAAACCTGCCGTGGTAGCAGCTGGTGTCAGTGGCCTCATGGAAGGGAGAGACTTCCTGGGAGCTCTGGGTGGTGCCAGCAGACTCGGATGGGGCACAAAGGGAGACACGAGGAAGACCCGCAGTCACCCCCGCTCCCGAGGACAGAGGAGCGCCTCCCCCTGTGTCACTGCAAGGCGTTTGGAGCTGAGCTTAGCGAGCTGAGTCTTGCGCAGGTTGGTGAGCGGAAAAGGAGAAGTGAGTAGGGTACAGAAATAATGTCACGTGTCGCCCGGAGGAGTGCGTGGAGTCACAGCTGAGATCGAGACGAGGCTGAGAGCACAGCTTCCATAAACGTGCTGATCGCTGCGACGGAGAAGTAGGGGATTCGGTGAAAAGTGAATGTTCGGCACCTAGGAGGAGTTAGAGATGAGATGTAGCTTGCACAAATGGGGTATGGAAATTGTAGAGAGAGGAAAAGAGGCGAGAAGTAAAAAATACCCTTTGGAACCATCTGTGGCCGAACCCGTGGAACAAACTTGCACAAGGACAGAAGTTAGGAACTTAAGACAATTCTTCTGTAATTCTGACCACTACTCATAGCAGCTTTTTGCCAAGGGAAACAACAGAAAAAGTCAGCAAGGATAAAGGAACTAAAGATCTAGAATCATAGAAGTAAGAGAAATAGTAGGCATTATCCTCTTTCAGATCAGTGAGCTTAAAATAAAAGCGATTCCTTGGGATTGATGCAAGTCTCAGATGTGTTGGGGTTCTGCCTCCGAGGAGTGAGGACACAGAGCTGGCTCTGCGCAGTCTCAGCTAACCTGTCTTTAGCAGAAGGCTGAGAGCTTATGACGTGCTATGTGCTGAATAACGTCCCTTTTCTGAGTCTGCAAAAAGCACTCGGTGCCTCGGCGTCCATGGAAGTGACTTTCTCTTAGTCATAGTCGTTTGTAAGGGACTCTCCAGGCTTCCTTTGCTCCTTATGGTGAGGGGAGTAGCAGCAGTAGTTTGAGGCTGCTTGAATATGTGAAAACGGCTTTTGCTAATGCTGCCCTTTTTTAAAATTGTGAATCTCTGTGATTACCAAATCGTTGGCAAAACCCTGATCTCTGGAAGGCATCCATTTTTGATTTGGCTGTAGGGAATGTTTCTCCTTGCACCTGTGGAGAAGCTGATTTTTTTCTGTGTAAAACAGGTAAATAGCAGGAGTCCCAGACAGCCTTTGAGTGCCCTGGTAGGGAGCGGGGAGCACAGGACTTGCTGCTGGCCGGGGCTGACGTGGGCAGGCTACCCAAGGCCTTTATTGTAACGTATTAGTTCTTGGTTATTGGATCTCACACTCCCATTATTCTCTGTGTGCACTTGATTTTCTGGTATTTGTGGGGGAAGTGGTGCTCAGAGAGTCGCACTTGCATTTTCAATGGCCTATGATAACATTATCACTGCCAGCACCCCTGTAGTCTTTTTAATGGGCTAAGTATGTTCTAAAAAAGCAAATTTTCTGTTTTGGGAGATGTCAGGGATTTTTTTTTATGGGGTAGCCAAGTCCTCCTTTTGTTCGGATTGTAGTGAGAGCTGAATTGATGTATACGAGGAATTTAATAAGCTGGTGTTTCTTGCTATTGATTTTTCGGGCTGAAATCAGGAGACCAGAGTTTTGACCCTGTAGTCAGCCGAAGGTTATTCAAGGCCAGGCTGCAGCGCCCAGGAAAGGCTCCCACTACCTTGCTTTGCTTCCCTTTCCTTTAAGGGATCATGCAGCTGAGGAGTGAGTCAGGGCAGCTTGCTCATCTGACTGAAAAGCAGTTGCTGTGGGCTTGCTGAGCTGCTTGATTCGTCCTAGCAGTCGTATTCCCTAGAGCTGCCGTGTGCCTGGGGACGGTGGCAGGGCAGGACACGCTCCTTTGCCAGCAGCTTGCAGTTAAGCAGGCCTGTGAGCAGTGGGGTGGCAGCTGAGCCGCTGTTCCCTATTGCAGTAAATGGTGTGTCAGGAAAACTCACTCGTGTTGTCCTTGCGGATGAGATGACCTGTGTTGTCCTTGCGGATGAGATGACCTGGGCACTTTTTCTTTTGGCAGGTGCTGCCTACTGTCAGTTCATGGACATGCTCTTTCCAGGTTCTGTAGCGCTCAAGAAAGTGAAGTTTCAAGCAAAGCTGGAGCATGAGTACATCCAAAACTTCAAGATTCTACAAGCAGGTTTTAAACGAATGGGTGTTGACAAAGTAAGCTGGGTTATAACTGATTCTTCTTGCTCTTAACATCAAAGTAGATGGAATGCGTTATCAGCGCTTCCATCTCCAGACCTGAATAAATCTTGGAGCATGGCTTGTTTCTGGTTTGCATTAAGGTTCTTGCTCTTGTTGGCTTGGGACAGTATCTTTTTTACTCCTCCTAAGGTTAGGCTTCCAGTTCTTACATGGAATTAAAATGGAAAAAATCTTATTAAGATACAGATTAATGCAGAAAATAGTCTGAGATGAATTGTCCTCAAGCCTTGTATTTCAACCAACTTTGTCCCAGGTATGATCCCGTAACCTGTTGGTATGGTCGTCTTAATGACTTCAAGTTCTTCTTTACAAGATCATATTATTTTAAGATGATGAAAATGAGATCTCTGCAAATACTTGTTCAGGTTAAATAATTACATTCGTGGAAGAGTGATTTATCTAGGTAATAGTTTCTGGCAGCCTATTTGATCAACAGGAGGCAGCTTGGTGTTAAAACACAGTTCTGCATTTTTTGGAAGGTAGCTCATTTTGTGGCTGCTGATAGCACACGTTTAGTCAGGCTTCTTCTTGGGGAAGGTGCAGCCAACTTGTGCAGCGCGTCCCCGGCTGGGCGGCCGGCTCCTCCATGGGGAATGGCTCTAGCAGGGGTGACTCTTTGCCCCGCCAGACTTTATAGACTGGCACCTGGTGACCTTCCCACAAGAAGTCTCCATTTGCTGCATCCTCTTAGTAATCTTCTTTTTCAGCATCTCGAGAAGGAAGTGTGTAATTGGAGCCTATAAAAAAGGCAACATTTAAATTTTATAGCAGTTCTTTATGTTACTAGTCTATAAAAATTACTCAGCAGTTCAGGTTTATAAAAAACATGCTGGATGAGTTGGTTTGGAAAGTACAGGAAGAAGTTGGGTGTTGAAACCTGGTGTAGCAGGAAACATCTTGCAGGACTAAAAATTAGTTGGACACTCACAGTGAAAGCATTACATGTCTTTTAATTATGATTGGTAGGAAAATCTTGCTATTTGAGATACACTTATGTTTAAGGATGATTTGCTTTAGAAAAAACAAACATTTATGTATCTGAGTGCCCTCTTATACTGGTTATAGCTAGAGGGAAAACTTCCTTGGTATTAATACAAGTTTTTACCTTTTTTTTGTTGTTTTGTTTTTGTTTTCAGATAATTCCTGTGGACAAACTAGTGAAAGGAAAATTTCAGGACAACTTTGAATTTGTTCAGTGGTTCAAAAAGTTTTTTGACGCGAACTATGATGGGAAGGAGTATGATCCTGTTGCTGCTCGACAAGGCCAGGAGACAGTAGCACCAAACCTCGTTGCTCCCGTTGTGAACAAACCCAAGAAACCGCTCAGTTCTGGCAGTGCAGGTAGAGTCAATGTTTGAAGGTTACCTAGAAAAACTCTTCTGGAAAGCAAGGCTGAGTTCCTGTTCAAATTCAGTGCATTGAATTCTGGTATTTTGCAGCTTTTTTCAGAGGTGCTAGTCTTAATCATTGACTCAAACAGTAGTACTTAGTTGTCTCAGAGTTACAGAAAGGACGATTTTCTAAACAGAAAACAATAGCAATAATTGGTGCTAATGCATGTGAGGAAAACAGCCATGATGTGTGGAGTCAGGGAGAAGGAATACTCCCTGTAGAGGAACTGAAAGATAAGTTCCTATGTGTCTCAGCCCCTCTGGAAGGATGAGGGTACCTATAGAAGCAGCAAAGAAGATGCTGAGGAGCTAATGCTGGTTTAATCTTACAGCTCCACAGAGGCCCATTGTAACGCAGAGAACTGCAGCCACTCCGAAAGGTACCGGAATGGTGAAAAAGGCTCCCGGGGACGACGAGTCGGCAGGACTGATTGAGCAGGTGTGCTGGCTGGAGAGGCCTCTACTCATCTAACGTGGGGGATTGCTGGGGCAGGGGGGCTCTTATTACCTGTAGAGCCGAGTGGCTGGCACGGAGTTGGGAGAAGGAGGTCGTAGTGCAGCGAGCTCTGCTCCCCTGAAGATGCTTCACCTCAAGCCTGTGTTGCAGGGGTGTCGCCGCCCTCGGCGCGTGGAGCTGCTGGAGCAGAGCGCTGCAGCCCGGGTAGCACTGCAGCCCGGGTAGCACTGCAGCCCGTGCAGCTGCAGCCCGGGTAGCACTGCAGCCCGTGCAGCTGCAGCCCCGGTAGCACTGCAGCCCGTGCAGCTGCAGCACCATGCAGCTGCAGCCCCGGTAGCACTGCAGCCCATGCAGCTGCAGCACCGTGCAGTGCCCTGCCTGGGTATTTCCGCAGCCGTGCGGGCAGCAGCTGCTGCTGCGTGCTGCAGTGCTCAGTGCTACGCCAGACTTCCCGCCGGTGTGAGAGGTTTCCCTAAAGGAATGTGGTGGCAGGGAAAGCTGCGAGCAGTTGCCTTCCTACCTGTGTCGTGTAATAAGGCGTTAGGCTTTCCAAGGCATACTGCCTGTTTCGGGCTGGATGTTTTATGTGCAAGTAACGTAGTTTGTGAAGTGGTTTCCCCCAGCCCCAGTTTCGGTTATTTCTAAGGTGCTTTGCAGTCCAATACTCTTCTGATAACTTTTGGGGTCTGATTACTTGAATAAACCGCTATCGTATATTCTTGGTGGAGAAATTACACTTGATATCTTTTGGGCAGATCAATTTATTGAAAATCAATGTTGAAGACTTGGAGAAGGAGAGAGACTTCTACTTTGGCAAACTGAGAAACATTGAATTGATCTGCCAGGAGAATGAAGGGGAGAATGACCCAGTGTTGCAGCGGATTGTGGAAATTCTTTATGCCACAGATGTAAGTAATCTAGTATAAACTGGTTACTCTCTTTCCATAAGTGGAAGTTGGGCTGTTTTCTGGTGCTCCCTCTGTTTGTGCATTTTTTCTTTTAGGTTCATGGCCTAGCTTTTTTTCTGTAGTAAAAGAATATAAAATAACAACTCTATTCAGGCAGCAAACAAGCTTAGGCTTACATGAAGAGTATGTGACAAATGGATCAAAGATGAGGAAATAATTTGCCTGGTAGTATGTGCTAAGACTGTAAATGGTAACTTGATGGTGTTTCCCTTCCACTACCCTAAGTGGAAAACAAAAGGAGGGGTGCATACACTTCAGAAGTAGCGAGGAACTGGTTTGAGATGAGCTTTTCATTAAAGCCCGTGTTTTATCCCCTCTTCAGGAAGGCTTTGTGATACCTGACGAAGGAGCACCGCAAGAGGAGCAAGAAGAGTATTAACAGACCACGTACTGTACCAGCAGAGCAGCAACATCAGAATTCTTTGCCCCAGATCATGTGCTTAACTGTAAAATACTCCACTTTATTCTTAGAGGACTCACTGGTTTCTTTTCATAAGCAAAAAAGTACCTCTTCTTAAAGTGCACTTTGCAGAAATTTCACTCTTTACAGTGGGTGTGAGTTAGGAGCTCTTTCTCACTTTGTAGCAGAGCAGTATTCCCATAGTTGGTATATTTAGGGAGCAAGAGGCTGAATATTTGGAATTTGTTGCAGAATGGTTTGCTGGTAAAACACTGGTTTGTGGAAAGACTCTTTTTTTTGCATCTAAGATGGTGTGTAGTAGAGAAATTAAAGGCTCTGACTCACAGAAGATTGAGTTAATGTGAAATTGCAGCAGAGAAATTATAATTAAATGCCTTAAGAGTATTTAAAATATGCTTCCGTATGCCAAATTGAAGTAATGTGACAGGAGATTTTATGTGCTTCATCCTGGGGTAGACACTTGTTTGACTCCATACACTGCTGTTGGAGAGGCCTTGCATGGCAGTCTTACTATGTCAGCAAGTGCTCAAAAGGGGCTGATAAATCAAAACTCCATTCCTATGTAAAGCTGCTTACTAAGTGATTAGTTCTCGATGAAATAGGCCTTACTGTTGCCTGTCACAAGATTAGAGGGAGTATGAACAGCTGAGACACATAAATTACCTTGAAGAGCGCTAAAGCCTTTTTCTGTGGCATTGTGGCTAATGACTTTGCCAAAATGTACTGTGTTTTCTGTAAAAGAAAAAAAAAAGAGAGAAAAAACCCAACAAAACAGCTAGTCTTACTGCCCCCAAAATAATTTTTCTTCCTGGCTCTTGTTTCCAATTATCCTATTCCTGTTTATTTTGGTTGGTAAAACCTGCTGGTCTCTCACTGGTTCTTTTCTCTTCCCCATTCCAAGGAGTGCTGGTCAAATCACATGGTTGTAACGGGATTTGCACTGGGCACCTATCTTAGAATGAAAGTGAATTGAGCACATGAGGATGAAGTTTGCCTTTATTATTATTTTTTTAAACCAGGGTTTATCTAATAATACTTGCCAGTTCAGTAATCTTCTGGGGTCAAAACTAAAAAGGTGCTGGCTAACAGAGCTAATGTTATTGCAGAAAATACAGTACTGAGACTAACTTAAATATTAATATTTAAAGTACTTTCTTTAACTGTCTTTTTTTTTTTTTCCTTGCTATCATGCCCCTCATTACTTTTGTGTTTGGCAAGATCCTGCAAGACTCCTGACCCCCTTCACTACTGAGATTGATCGGTCCTGTTGTGCTTGTATTCATTTGTTTCTGGTGGTAGCTTGTCCTGAAATGTGTGTAGGAGAGCATTTTATGGTAATTGTTGTGTAGTGCATGAATCTTTGTGAAATTCAGAGGAAAAACCCAAATTCAGTGAATGCCAAAAAAATGCAAGTATCTAGCCATTGTTTAAAATTGCAGTGGTGCTATTTCTCTTGTGGCCTTTTAGACTTTTGTTGCCCTGAAATTCCATTTTACTGAGGAAACCATATTTGACTTGGATTTTTCTTGACAGGGTTTTTCTATTTTAAACAGTTTCTAAATAAAGTTCTGTATTTCAAGAGTGTCACGTCTGCTGGAGTCTCTTGTGCTTTCAGATATGATCAGGCAAATGACAAGAGGTTCGATCCGAAGCTCGTAGGACCTGGAATATGGGCTTTCCTTCTCCAGTCCTAGTTAGGTCCATTGCTGACTGGAGTAGTGGTAACGTTGAGACTTGCCTTGGCTTAGGCTGGGGAGAAGCTCCCTTGCTCTTCTTTCCCAAGCAGGTGAAATGTGACTGTGGTGTTGGCTGCTTCCTTGTAGAAGTGTAAGAATGGGGTTGGATAACAGGAAAGCTGTCGCATGACTTTAGGTGGTCAAACGGCTGAAACGGTGATTATCAACAGATGTAAGTTGTGGCATCTGTCACCAGCCTGCCTGAGCAAACTGGCTTTACCTTAGTTGCTTTGTCGCAGTTGGAGTCTGGTTTGTGGAGGAGCTCGAACGTTGTTTTCACAGGTGTGTACAGTGAGCAGCTTCTGAGAAGTGCTTGTGTGATGTGTCCAGCCTGGAGGTTGGAGCGCTCCTCGACGGGCTCAGCTCTGGTGCTGCAGAGCCCTGGGCCTTCTACAGAGTAGGCATTGCTGGCAGTGCCTGCTGCCCCTGCAGTGCTGGACTGCAGGAGCACGTCAGGGAACGGGGGTTTGATGCACATAAAATCTTCTTTCTCATTACTTGTTTGCCCTGAGATCGAAAGCCTGCTATTTTCAACTCCCTTCTTCCACCAGTTGAAAGCAAAAGATGGCAAGAGTGTGTGACTTGAGGTGACCCGTTGGGTGTTTCGGTGTTCTCAGTGGGTCAGTTGCTCATTGGAACATGGTTGCTGCAAGTCCTGCACCCTCAAGCTTGCATGCGTGGAACTGTGAAGTACTCAAATCATGAGAATGGGTCTATTTTTGTTCTCTGCTCCTAGAAGCAAGCAAACGTGTGGCAATGCTAAGAGAAGGATGAGTCAGAAATAGTGGTGGTGCCCCTTGACCACGTGAGACTGTGGACTGTGTGGACCCCTTGGATGTGTGTTGTACAACTAAATGGAGGCTGCAGTCTTGCAAGTCAAATGCTGCTGAGGTCTCCAGTTGCTTGCCTGCCTTCTGTACCAGCAGCACGAGCCGTAAACAGAACGGACAAACTCATATGGTCACCCTGTCTGCATTATAGATCCCTTGGCATAATCTTTTCTAATGTCCTTTTTGGAAAGCAAGCAGCCACAGCGAGCCCCACTGAAACCCATAAAGTTACGTAGCTACTCTGGCACACTGGTACAGTATATGTGGTTAAATCCTGAACACTCACCTGCTGGAACAACTCTGATAGCATCCAGCCCTCCTTAGGCTCTTAGTTTTATCAGGTATTTGGAAAGTGAACAGAACGGAAGAACCAACAGCTCACCTCTTCTTTCTGTACCGACATGTCTGTCTTACAGGTGGGCTTGTGGATGTTTTTTAACTTTTATTATTCAGTCTTTTTAAAAATTCCTGGTTTGCAATGACAATTCTTGCTGTAATTAAAAGCCTTCAAATAAAGGCCAATAACTTGCTCCCTGTTGTATCATATCACTGTTAATATGACTGCTTAAGCACTTGGTGGTTTTGTAGAGAAATGTTTGCCCTCAACAATGTGCCCTTGAGGGGTGTGTGGGTTTGGGGGGTTTGTTTTGGTTTTTGTTTTTGTCTTTAGAAACACCCTCCTATAGGTGAGTCTGGGATCTGCTTCTCACAAAGGGAAGAGTTTTAGCAAGTTGGTGTGAAAACTTAATGAGGTTTCCAGGCTGTGGCACACAGACTATTCTCAGTTTGCCTAGTAGTGCAGGAGATGCAGGAATGGTAGTACAGACCTAGCAGGGCTGTGGAATAACTTGCATGCCTACAACTTGGATTCAGGGGAAATAGGTCGCTCCACGTGCGAGCCGTGGGGCAAGTGTCTCCGTTTCGGAGCAGGGAATGTGAAACTGTGCGGAAGGACGGGAGGAGGTGGGGAAGGAGCGGGTGCTCTGGCGAGGCTGCAGCGCTAGCACGTGAGTGAATCACCGGGGCTGGATGAGGTCTCGTGCACAACTGCAAAAATCTACCAAACTGCAAGACTTTATTATTGCAGGGGACGCAAACTACCCAGGTACGCGAGAAGAGCAGCAGGGCACCTGTGCATCGTTACGAGAGCTGAAGACTTGCTGAGCTCCTGACGCAGAAAGCGAGGAAAGCAGCAAGACAGAGATGCTGCAGATCCAGGTCTGGGCAGCTGGAATATGCAACCAGCAGCTTGGCTGAGTGTGGAATACTAAAGATTCTTCAGATGGAGGAACAAAAATTCAAACCAGGGTTTTGCAGAAGGAAAACCTCAATAAAATTGACTGGTAAGTATGATTTGGGGTGAGAGTTTGAAATTTTGGCTGTCATCTCCTTGCAGAAATTGGTATTAAGCCCGTTAAATATCCAAATGTGAAGGAAGGAAGTGTTAAACAAATGTGACTAAAAAGCATAGAATGTATATAGAAAATAAGTAATTAGAGTGCAATAACAAAGGAACAGCATAAATGCATGGGGACAAAATCAGATATGGTTAAAAAAATGTTTGATGTGATTTGTTCTCACTTGATGTGAGAACACGTACAGGAAGGAAGCACAAGTGCAATATTGTGTGCTTAAAGAGGAAAAATCATTGCACAAGTCCAGCATGGGGAATATGTGACTGTATAGCAGTCTGCAGAAAAGCTAGAGTTTTAATACAGGCCATGTGCATTTAAGATGGAGAAAAATATATAGTCTTTTTTGGGTAATACCTGTTAAACTGAAGACTCAGATTATCTAGAGAAAAGTGGTGTTGTTGAAGCTGTCTGTTCTTACACTCTCAAGATAGAAATCTGTTATCTGCCCAGAAAGCGTGCAAGTTAGTTCTTTTTTCCCCCCCACCCCTATTTTCTTAATAGAAGAGGAACAAATTAAACGTGGCCCTTGAAATTTCTTAAGACCAAAATGAAAGTCTAGGGAGAGCTGTTCCAGCTTTATATTGTAAGGAAGAAATAAGTGACAAATTTTTTTCCTTCCTTTTTCTTTTTATCCTCCTCGGAGGGCATCTTTCAAAGCTACTTTTAAAACTAGCTTTTCTCTTACGCAGCAAGACTGGCGAGCTTTTCAATAGTGGCCATGCAAATATACACATATACATATACACACATGCATATATATGTAGAAATTAAACTTGTGGGTGACCTCTTGAACTGCA
>JAVCKT010014000.1:10823-38722 GCA_032273925.1 Rhynchotus rufescens
TCCCTGCATGCCGCTGCACGAATCCCTGCATGCCGCTGCACGAATCCCTGCATGCCGCTGCACGAATCCCTGCATGCCGCTGCACGAATCCCTGCATGCTGCCACACGAATCCCTGCATGCTGCCGCACCGGCACCTCGGGGTGTTGACACTCCTGCCGCGGCCCCGGGTTAGTGTGACCTGCGCTGGGCACTATTGTCCCCCGGTGTCCGGCTGGGCGTTTCGCGCACCGCACTCTCTATTTAAGTGGGGGCTCCCTGCGGCGCCGGCTACTGCCGGGCTGGGCGGGCGGCCGGCGGAGCCGGGACCTGCTCGTCCTTCGCTGGCCGCGCTGGAGGAGCGGGGCCCTTCATTCCACTGAGCCCAGTATGGTTTAGGGGCCCCTTTACTGGGCATGGCAGGGGAAGGCAGGCAGCGTGGGGCTGCCGCTGCACCCCTGCTCTGCTGGTGGGGTTGGGGGTCTGCGGTGCAGCCCAGCGAGGGTCCCTGTGCATGGGGGGCAGCGCTGAGCCTGCCGAGGGCTCGGAGAGGATGCACTTATTCACCCGCATTGCTTGCTGCTTTTCCCAAGGTTTTGGTGCCTCTCTTGTATTCCTAGGCTGTCGTGCCGTGGGGCTGCTCGGTGGCTGCTCATCACTCAGCATCTCCAAACTCAGCACGTTTCCCTGGTCGCTGGAGTTGTGAGTAAAGCACAAGGGCAGAGTCCCTGCCACTTCTTTTGTAACGCTAGATGTATTTGCTATGAATATCTTGTACAAAAAGGCCCTTTGTCTCGTGTTTTGGAGAGGGGTGAGTCACAGCGGCGTGTGATGAAGCCCTTGCCTGGATGGGCTTTGGGGCGCCGTCGCTCGCGTTTTCCGCGGCGCGCCGCACACCCGGAGCGCTGGACGGCTGCCACGTCGGGGGCGATGGCCAGGGCTCCGTTCTGTAGGAGCCGTCTGGGGGAGCGACCGCGCTCCCAGCCTGTCGAAGCAGCATTGTGTGCCCAAAGCATTTTGTGTCAAGTGAAAATAGAGCCACGTAAGAGTGCTTTAAATAGTTTCCAAGGCAATTTGGAGCTGCTGTTTCAGATTCTGAAAGAGCCTGTGTTGGGGGATTATTTTGAAGAAAAAGAATAAAAGTGGAATTTCAATATCTTAAATACTTGTGGGCCTTTCTGTATACTTCTCTGGCTAGCTCTGTATGTGTCTTGTCTAAATTATTAGCGATTTGTGACTATAAGCTTTGCACGTAAGAAAAGCGGCAGTAGGAGAATGGTCTTTGTGCTGACTGTGTCTTTGGCAGGTTGTTGAGACCGAAGATGCTGAAAGCTTTAGGCTTTGTCCTGTGTGGTCTGCTGCTGTCCTTGCGAGGCTCCAAGGCGGACAGCGCCGTCCTCTCTCGGCAGGCCTATGAGAAGGGTGAGCGACAGGAGCCTCTCGGTCCAGCCCAGCCGCCTGTGCACCCACTGGTCATCTCCCAGTCACCCTTCTCTTGCTGCTCTGCTCGTGTTTGTTTATGCTTCCTATTAAAAATCTCAGCCCTTGGAAATAGCACCTGCTTTTGGTAACAGCAGCTCTTTTAGGAAGCTGAGCAAGTCTGCTTGGTAGATGCTTTTCCTCCGTAGTCCCAGAGAGCTGTGAAGGTCTCGCTCGCTCCGCCTCGCCTGCAGCAGCAGCAGCTATTTTTGAGCTGCAGTCCGCTTGAATTAAAACCAAAAATGTCTCCCTTCACCTGGAGGAAGGCAAGCGAGCTTGATGCTTCCTCAGCCACCCTGGCATGTCTGAATAACAGAGTTTTGTTGTTTGCCACTTCAGGTTATACTGAGAGTATAAACGCGTTGTCTTGATAGTGTGTCCTATGACTGTTATCTCCTGTAAGAAGGGAGGTGGAAAAATGACAACTTAAATGCTCTTCTACACAGCTAGAGGTCACCATCCAGCACACCACATCTAATAGCAGTGTTTTCTCTTTCCCTTTACAGCTTGTGAAGATTCGACCAGGAGCCTCTTTGAGTCCGAGATGAGCAAATTCATATTCCCAGAATTAAAAGCGGATTCAATAGCTATCAGAAGGTGAGTGGCAGAGAGATCCCGCATGATCCTCGTGCGTCTGGAGGCCCCGTTGGCCTCCAAGGCGCGTCGGCACCGTGTGCCTTGGAGAGCGGCGCTGGCGCAGGAGGGACGTGTGTGGCTGGTGCCATCCACGTGCGGGAGCCCCGGCTAACTGAGCTGGAGTCGGGGTTCAGCCAGCGCCGAGCTGAGACCCCGACCACCAGGGATCATCCGCAGGGGAGCGGCAAGGCAGAATAAAGCCAAAAGCCTTCTATTGGATAAATGTCTGTTGTTTGACAAGAATAGATGTGGCCTTGGATGGCTGCCTTGAACAGCCAGCCTCGCTGCTGTTCCTCCTCTCTCTACATTTCATTTTCCACCCGAGCTGTTTAGGGACAGTTCTTCCTGCTGCTCCGTGTTTAACAGTACATTGTCGTTCATGTTTGTGAAAGCAAATAAAGGCCCCTGACGTGCTGAGCCTAGATATCTTTGCTGCCCATGTTTTCTGGTCCTCTTTTGCAGGTTGTATGTCATGAATGTTACAGTTCTTCCCATGAAGGCGGAGTGCATCCCTGGCAAGGGGGTCCAGCTGCATCTTTCTGCCATTCTGAGTATCTTTGGTACTTGGTGAGTGTTGGCCAAGGGCTGTGCGGTTCAGATTCCTTTCGACAGTGTAAGGGAAGCATGAGGAAGGCACCTGCATGGGCAGGAGCAGGGAGAGAAAATTAGTGTGGGGTGTTTTTTGGTATTTTGGCAAGGAACTATAGAAATAAATCATTGTCTTGGGATCCAGTGCAACCACACACTTATTTTTTATTGGGAAGTGAGGTTTCCCCAAAGGTTGTCCGCGGAGCAGGCGCTGTGCAGGGCAGTGCTGCTGGAGGGAGGCGGGCTCGGGCTGGCAGTGCCAGGCTGGATGGTGCCGCGCTGGCGGTGCCGGGGCACGGCGGGGATGCCGGCGGCCTGTGTCTCCGCAGTGGAAGTGTCCTGGTGCCCGGCGTGGTGGCGGCCGCCGCGAGGCTCAACTGCAGCGCCCTGGTTCTGCTGCAAGACTATTCCCCGAGCAACGGCTCTGTCCGTGTCGGGGCGTCCGCGTGCCACGCGCGTCTGCTGGATGTCAGAACGAGCTTGAGGTGAGCGCTGCTGATCTGTGCAGGCAGGAGGCTGCGTGGGCTACAGCTGCCCTCTGCTAAGGCATGTGGCAGCCTTGAAATCTCCATTTGATACAGCTTGTATTTTCGATTTACCGCCTTGGTTTTGGATTTATCTGTGCAGCATAGCTATTTGAGTGACCAGAGAAAGCTTTCCCTCAGGCCCTACGTATCAGTGTCGCACACCCACACTGAATTTTAAACTCGGTGCTTGGGCAATGCCTTGCGTGGGTGCCAGTCCACCAAGATGCTGTCCTACTGTTTGATTCTCCTCATCCTTTCTGTGGGTATAAGCTATATTTTAGACTAACTCACGGCAATTTATTTCACCAGCGCTTGAGCTATGCCCACGTAGGGGGTACTAGATGAGTTCTGCTGCGGCGTGTTTGCTCGCAGGAGAGGAGTGAAGCAGGGCTGTCCTCTCCTGAGACAGCATCCTGGTGGCAGCACTTAGACACCAGCTCCTGATGATGCCCTCTAGTTCCTCTTAAGTGCTTTGCTCTGCTAACGCTTCCTTCTGTTTCAAGATAGTTTCGTTTTGTCTGCAGCAACACGAGTGTAAGCGTGGAAACCAAATTAAGAAACAGCCTCCTGTCGGAGCTGAAAGAAAAGGTACAGCCCGTTTCTGCCTTCCCTTCCTCACACTGAGAAGGGAGGGAAGCAGCTTCTCCCGTTCAGCTCATCCAGACACCCGTTGAGCTCCCCTCCTGGCCGCCCTCGCTGCCGGGGAAGCGGGACCTGGCGCCGCTCGGTATTCCTGTATTCCTGATCCCGGGCGGAGGTGCTGGCCCTCCTGGAATGGTTCCCGGCCAGGAAAGGGAGCGGGCGGGTGGTGTGGGAGCCGCTGCAGCCTTGCAGCAGCACGGCTCGCCCTTCCCTCCGCAGCTCTCGAGGTCTCTGCCAGCTGTGCAGCGCTCAGTGCCAGCTGTGCAGCACTCGGCGGAGCTGCACCCTGAGCTCGGTGTGACGCTGCCGGCCGCGCGCCCCTCGAAGGGGAAGGGGCAGCCCTAGCTTTTCCCGGACGTCTGTGTGAAATTGCTGAGCCTGGAATGAAGTAACTTTCTCTTGTGTTTCAGGCACCTAAAATACTTGCAGATTGCATTTCCATTGGGCACAGGAAGCTGCTGCATCGTATGAACTGTGAGCGGCACCCTTGTTTTCACTTTTCCTAGTTAAACCTGGTAATCTGGGTGGAGAGAGACCCTTCACTTCCCCATTCTGGCTGTGTGGTGGCCGTGTACAGGGACATGGCTGGGCGCTGTGTGTGACAATACAGGGTATGGCCACACAGCCCCTGATCTAATACCAGCTTGCAGAGATGTGCTTGCAGCACATGGAGATGCTGCTCTGTTTTCAGCACTATCAGAAACTTATGGAATAGAGGAACTGGGAAGGGGGCAACCTGGACGTAGGCAACATCTTCCTCTGTGACTGTTTCCATCCAAACCCGTGAAGAGCAAATTGCAGCTGTAATGGGGACCTAGGGGAAGTTCAGGCATGCAAAGCAAACTCTTTTCTCTTGTATCAGTTGTTAGGTGATACTTTTGTTTACAAATTACTGACCGTTAGTAGGCCTGTTGTATAAACTTGAGGATAGCAGACTTGTTTTGATGACTATTTAAGCTAATTTAGGTGGTCTAATATGGTTCAGCAGCAACCCAAACCCACAGCCGTCCACCTGATCTGATATTCTCCTGGGGCTCCCCTTATAAGCTTCTTTCTGTTTCCATGCAGCTGTAATTGCATTTGAAGCGGGGAAGATCATATATGTGCCCAAGTCCCCCAAAGTGCATAACTCCTCCGTTGAAATACCTCTGCAGGTAAGCGCGAGCCGTGCGCGTCACCGCGCGCGGGAGCTTCGGCTCCTCTTGCCTGGTGACTTTGAGCAGCTTTGGAGCCTCGCTTCCTCTGCAACACAGAGCAGACACACAGGTGGCAGGGAAGCTGCTGTGCAGCTCCCCAGCTGTCGCGAGTCGCTTGGGATGCACAGGGAGTGATTCTCCTGCTCCCAGCTCGCAGCGTGCGCTCCTGGAGGCCCCTGCAATTGAGGGCTTCTCCCATAGCGAATGTGTGGTGTTGTCTCTGCTTTCAGGTTCAATATGAGACCAGTGCTGGGAAGAGAATTCCCGTTCCGTCCCTGCCAGCCAGCCCCGAGGTGGCACTGGTAGCGAATGGCACAAGTGAGACCATTGGGGAGAACACGTTTACCACTGTGCTCTCGCATATAGTCTTTGAGACGCCCAAGATCATCCCATGCACCCCTGAAACAGTGAGTGATGCAGCTGTCAGGACTGTTCCAGTTCCAGCTGATCTGATCCTTACCACAGCAATGGACCAGCGCCTGGTCCTCACTACCTCTCTCCCCGCTCACTGTGTGTGTGGGCTTTGTTTTGTTTTTCCCCGATATCATTCCAGTGCTCATTGCTTCCTTTAATGTGTGCTTTTAGGTGCTACAGTATTTGCATAAAATCTGTCTTTCTGCAGTTGCAGCTTTGAACACCTGTGCTGCAGAGCTCAGAGCCTATTGTCACGCTCTGTGCTCTAACCAAGGCTCCTATATATCCCTTAATTACCTGAAAGGGCTTGGAGGCAGCTGCTGAAAACCTGATTGAGGAAGGAGAACCTACTACATTTGTCTAGATTATAAAAAGACAAACTGCCTTCACACTGCAGTGGGAAGAGCACCAAGCACTGCAAAGAGAAGTTAGTTTGGGAACCAGACGGTCCTGTTAACAGCCCGTATCATTTGTGAGGAAGGCTCCGCGTTGGTGGAGGAAGCGGTGTCCCCTCCTCATCCTCCTGGGAGGAGGTGGGCTGTGCATGGGCCTTTCATGGAAATGGGTTTTTCATGGAAAATCCACTTGATGTCTGTGTTTGCTTCCAACAGTTCCCAGAGGCTCATGCTCTTGAGGAGGCCCTCAACGAGACCATCGTGTCTAAGGTGAGTCTGTCCCCGACCATGGAGGTTGTGTCCCTGCCGTATCCCAGATCCCAAATAACCTCTCGTTATTTCACCCGTGAGCAGCACTAACCCCTCAGCTGCCTGCCCCGCTTGCCGGTGGTGCCTGGCGTCTTCCCACAGCCTCTCGCCATTGCGAGCGAGGCTCTGGTTCCGCACAGCACCCATGGGTGCTGCCAAGGCGGGTGGGCCAGGCAGCCTCGCCGCTTCCCTGGAGATTTGTGCCGTGCTGGCGGTGCCACGGGAGGCAGCTCTTGCTGCGTGGGCAGCTGGCCAGGCGGGAGCGACTCCTGCCCTGCCCGAGCCCAAGGGCTCCCTCCGTTCCCGCTGGCCCCGGGGGTTCCCTCCGTCTGTCCCCCCCCTGGCTCGTGCCGCCGTGCGCCCGGCTCTGAGCGCAGCTCTGGCCTCCTGCCTCGCAGTGCCCCGCGTGCTCCCCGGCCGCCTTCTCGCTCGTCGTCATCGTGGAGGTGCTCGCCCCGTTGCAGGTGCACCTGGACCTGAGCCGCTGCACCATGAACATGTCCCTTAAGCTGGAGATCATGAGCAAAAAGGGCAACGGGAGCTTGGTGGTTCTTGCTGTCCTGCAGGCTGTAAGTGCTGGGGACCTAGTTCTGCTAAAGGCAGGGAAGCGTGGGGGCCGGGGGGGAGGGAGGCAGCCCCTCTGCAGAGGCTGGTGGGCAGCTCACAAACTGTGCATTTGTTCCTCTATATGAATCACAGAATGGTTGAGGTTGGAAGGGACCTCTAGAGCTCATCCAGTCCAACCCTCTGCTCCAGCAGGGACACCCAGAGCACAGGGCACAGGGTGGCACCCAGGCCGGTTTGGAGACCTCCAGAGAAGGAGACTCCACAAACCTCCCTGGGCAGCCTGTGCCAGGGGCTGGAACAATGAATAAATGGAGTAGAAACACACTTTCTTCATATCATACAAATTTCTTCCATTTGGATGAATTCCAACAGAAAAGCCCACCTAACTGGGCGCCAAGCGTGGCTGATTTCTCTTGCAGCGCGGGGCTCTGCCCGGCGCAGCGCGCTGAGCGGCGCCCGTGCTCCTTGCAGGACCTGGGCTTGGCGGCGGCTCCGCGCCTCGCCGGAGGGGCTGTGCGCTTCGGCGCGGCGCTCGACAGGTAGGACGGGGGGTCCTGCACACCGGGCCGGGCCGGGCCCTGGCCGCCGGGCCCACCGGCGTGTCCCCTCTCCCCGCAGCCTGGCACTCTCGCCGCTCTCCTCGGCCAACGGCACCGGCAACGTGAGTCCCGCGGGGCGCGCAGTGCCCGGGCTGCCCGGGGGGAAAGGTGCCCGGAATGAGCCCAGGAAGGAGCAAGGGGAGTGAAAGAGGAGGAGGAAAGCGCAAATCCCCTTGGATGGTGTTAGGGCAGGGATTCGGCAGTGCAGTCCTTGGGTTTTCTTACAAAGTCATCTCTCTTTCAGGTTAAAGTTCTTCAGGAACCCTTGAGAGCCTTTGTTCAAGAAGTTATAATAAATGAAATCAATTGTAAGTCCTCGGGGATGTTTTCTCCACTGACTGCTTATTAGTCAAAACCCAAATTATATAGGCCAAGAGCATTCCTTGGAGCAAATCCAGTGTATTTTCTTTGCTGGAGTAACTGTGTGTTCTGTAAGTATTAATTCAGGCAAGTCAAGTCTGGAATCTGGCTTATACATAGGCATCAACTTGGCTCATAGACTGTGCTGTTTGTGCAACAGCAATAAATTTATGTTAAATGGCGGTGTTTGGGGGCAACTGCAGAGCAAAGTTTAAAAGCAGAGCATCTCCAGATACATGCACCAAATCTACCTCCTTGCAGGCTAGTAACATATTTGTGCTAAGAATGAAGCCAAAGGAGCCTGTCTCACTGCAGTGCCTTTTCTGTATTACCAATGCAGTTAGGCTTTTGCAAATGTGAAAGATCTGTTAAATATCTGCACTTTTCTGGTGCTCCCTCTTGGCCCTCACCCTGCTCCTAGCTCAGCCTCGACAGGGAGAGCGAGACGGGCGAAGGATGTTGATCTTTGTGTTTGTTTATCTCAGCGTATCTCGAAACTGGGAAAATCCCCGTATTTAACATCCCAGGACTGACGTTCCCGGCTGTGGAGTGCCGCCCTGCGCAGGTCAGTCCTCCTCCTGCAGTGCCTCCGTGTGCTGTGGCTCGATCAACGTGGGTCGTGCCCCACGTCCAGGGGATGTTCTATAGACCCAGCTGCTTCTGAGGGGCCTCCTGCTCTCCCCATAAGTCGTCTTTGCCCTATTATGTTTGCTGCTAACAGGATTTATGAACAAGCTGTCGTTCTCCTCGGAAAAGGGGCAGAAATGTTTGCTTGCCTTTACGTGGCTCTTGAAAGGCTGCTTATGGGCATGAAGTTAATACAATGGGAAATGGATTTTTTTTTCTGCCCACCTAAGCAAGCCTTTAGTGATTAATGCTGTTAAGTAAAAAGAGAAAACAGCAACAAATTCAATTTTATAAGGTGCTTCGGATTTCAGGCCTATGAAGAATGCTTGCTTTGTTAAAGAAATGTTTCCTTCGTCTAGAGCTCTTTCAAAAATACTTTATCTCCCTAAAATCCCCTTGTTTCCGTAGTTGCATTTTGATGCTAATGGGATTCATAGCTTCATAATTCTTTGTCTCTCTTCTTGCACTGGTACAAGGCTAAAATCTATTGCAGAATAGTTATGTTGAGCTAGAGAA
This sequence comes from Rhynchotus rufescens, assembly GCA_032273925.1. Classification (NCBI taxonomy): domain Eukaryota; kingdom Metazoa; phylum Chordata; class Aves; order Tinamiformes; family Tinamidae; genus Rhynchotus; species Rhynchotus rufescens. The sequence goes on from JAVCKT010014000.1 coordinate 19,656, forward strand.
AAAACATGGAAGAGGATCGATTCTTTGCTTGTGAAATTAGTTGAACTGTTTTTCATTTGTTCTTCTAGCGCTGTATTGTGTGCCATAGCTACCACAAGAAAAAGAAAGACTGACGTGCAGGATGAGCTGCTTGCTGTGCATCTCTCACACTGAGCAGTAAGGACAGAGACCGTGACGAGTGCAGATGTTTTAATTAATGTTGTTCTGTGTTCTAAAACTTTGATTACGTTTTTTAATGGGGGGAAAAACTCCTGCATCTGCTTTAGAATCACAGCTAAGGAAGCTCAGAGGATGCAAAGAACAGTCTCCTTGTTAAAAATACATTCTACTAGAGGTGCTGTTATCCAGAATCAATGATGTGTTTGGCTGTGTGCTTCGGGGGACGGTTTGGGACACTGGTTACTGTTCTTGCTTGCTTGTGGCTACTCCAAATAAATGGCTGTACTTCGCCAGCACTTCCCTGGTGATCTTTTAGCAGGATTTCTAGCAGGATTTGGCCCCTTCCCTGGCCGCTCTGCAGGGAGGGAGCGAGTGGAGAGGCTGGCACCTCCTCGCCACGTGCACGGATGTGTCTGCCACCTGTGCACGGATGTGTCGGCAGGGACCGGGCCCTTCCTCGGCAGGGGCTCAGGTGCAGAGGTGGTGCCGGAGCCCCCGGGGGGCACGGAGCAGCCGGCTTGGAGAGCTCCAGGGCCGCCCCTCGCTCCCCTTCTCCCTATGGGTGAACAGCAAAGCAGACAAGATCGACGCGTTGCAAGACAAGCGAGGGTCCCTGAAAGAGGCTAGTTTGTGCCAAAGAGGAGCTTGGTGGGCGCAGGTGCTCCGTGCAGGTGTGAGCGCCGCAGGGCTGCGCGGGAGCCGAGCGAGGGCTTCCTGGCCAAGCGCCGCGGGGAAGGGAGCTCGGATATCCATGGAAGCGCTGCCTGCTCCGAGCTCGCCTGGGCCTGAGCCCCTCCAGACCGCATGCCCAAGGAGGAATTGGGCATTGGCAAAGCAAAATCCCAGCTCGGCGCCAGCTCCCCTCGGCTGCGCTCGGGGCTCCTCCGTGCCGCCGTGCTCGAGCCAAGCCCGTCCCGGGCCAGCCACCTTCCAAGCATTTATCGCTAGTCCGCAGGGCTGCGTGTAAACGTTTGCTTTGGGCGGGACGTTTCCGAGGCTCCGTTCCCGGCTGTGCAGCGCGTTGCTGCTCCGGCTGAAGGCTGCGTCCTGCGTCCTGCCCGCGCGGGCAGCTCTCCACGAGCCGCACATGAGGGTGACGCCTCGCGCCGCGCTCCGTGTGCGCTCAGCCGTCTGAGCCGTATGGCAGCGTTTGAGCTGTGCCTGGATAATTGATTCAAATGTAAATTGAATTAATAAATCCGTTATGGGCTCAAATATGCTTTCTTTTTATCTCGATTCTTTTTTCTCTTCCCGCTGTTGGATGGCACAGCAAAGTGGTTCTAATCTAGCAAACACATATTTGACTACTGGCCTAGGAAGGCAGGCGAAACGAGTGCTGTAGGGTTTGTTTTGAAATGCTTTAGTGCGGTGTTTATTGAATCCATAACCTGTTTATATCTTGGCTCATGAGCTTCTGGTCAATAACCTGCTGGTGCAAATGCTCGTGCCAGGCATTGATGGCAAGGCCAGGTGGATACTAATGTCTTTAAATGCGTTATTAGTCAACCATGGAATATTATTATTATTATTTTATTCATGGCGAGGAATACTGGAGTGAAAAGGTGCCCTGCTGGCATCAGAGACTAATTGGGTTTGGAAATGTGCACAAAGAGGCTTGAACCAGCATCAGGACTCGTGCTTGGCTCTCTGAGCGCTCTGTGAATGGTTTCAGCTGTTTTTGCTTTAAGGCTCGCGGATGTTTCACTGGAGACAGGCCTGACGGACACGGCCCAGCACGGGGATGTCGCGCTTTGCTCCCAGCCTGGCTACATTCAAGCAGCAGTCGTGCGGACGGTCGTTGTTGGAGCCAGCGTCTTTCCAAGGAAGCCTGGTGAGTCCCTCGCTCATCCCCCTGGCTCGGTGGTGACATTGCTAGTCCCAGAGCAGCAGGGCGCTGGGGCACTGGTGGTGCTTGGACCTTTCCCACGCATCTCACGGCTCTCGGTACCTTTAGTGCCTCATCCCCTTCTGCCTTGGCACTCACTGACGTGGGGCTGGAGCTCGCTGCAGGGAAATGAGCCTGCAACGTTACCATCACTGTGATGATTGTGCGCGTCCTCAGTGTCCCTGCACGTGTCCAGCCCTCTTTAGAGTCTAAGTAACGTCTCCGCCGTGGAGGTCTTTGCTGGGTACCCCGTGTGGGGATTGCTGGGGGAAACCTGCTCCCTCCTGGTGCGGAGGGGCCCGGCCGCGCCGCTCGGCACCGCGCGGATCCCCGGGAGCCACCTGCCCTGGGCGCTGCCGGGGGCTCCGCTCGTCCCCCTTGAACCCTGCAGTTCGGGGAGCCCTGCAAGGGCCGCTGGTTGCGGGGCGGGCGCACGGGCGCTCCGTGCACCCGGTGTCACCGCAGCGCCCTCCCGCTCGTCGCTGTGCAGTGGGAAGAGGCAAAAGGGCAGGATCCGGCTCTGCTGCGGGATGCTCCGGGCGTGCCTGTCACCCGCGGCGTCCCCAAGGGTTCTGGGTGGCTCCGGTGCTCACGGAACGCGCTCCGTGTCCCCTGCCGCTGCTGCCCATCAGTGTGCACGCAGCGCGGTGATGCAGCTCCTTGCACGTGTGGTGTCTTTACATGAGAAAGAGAGCAACTAAAACTGCTCGTGCCCGAACTCGCTGCTCTTCAGAACGTGGATTCCTCTCTCCAACTCCGTGCTGGGCCATTAAGACTAAGAGATTCTGTGGCTGGCTCTGGCACCCGACCCAGGCTCTTTAGGAAGCATCCGCTCAGTAAATCATGTGGGGAGCAGCTGCCGCTCTCTGCCGAGCCCGGGCACAGCAGATAAAATATTGCTCATTTATTTGGTTTGCTAGAAATAAAGCTGCTGCAGTGGAACATCATTACAGGCTGCTCTTAATTCACCTCAGGGCTATTCCTAATAGCAGCACACAAGTCTCCTGTGACAGTGCGAGTGAATGAGATGGGTGTTTTGATGTCAAGCTGAATGTAAGAAAGGTTTTAGGAATCAAAGCTTTGAAAGAAAAATAACTGCTGTTTGTGCTCTGATACTGGAAGAGGTCCCTGTTTTGTTATTGCCACTGTAGCTATTGAGTCCTGACACTTGTTCCTTGGAGATTTGAAGCAATTCAATCCATGAAATACGGCTTGAGCTCGGCTTTTACAAGTTGCTGCGTGTTGGTGGAGCTGAAGGTGGCCTTGATTGCTAGCGGAGGCACCCGGGGCTGGCATTAAGTTAATGCTGCTTTGATTTCTTTTTCGGTCGCGTGACAACCTGGAGACCTGCTTCTTGGCTTGCAGGGCTTCGCCGCTTGCATGCGAGCAAAGCCCTTAGCAGGTTCTGTCCAAAGCACCGGAGTCTCGCTCGGCGTTTGCTCAGCTGCTCCCTGCCTGGGGAGCAGCCCCTCGGGGCCTGTTGTCCACAGGGTGACACGAGGCTCCAGGAGGGAAGGAAAGAGATGGGAAGCCAAGAGGAGCGTGGCCCTGGAGCCTGGGTGCGTGCTTTCCTTCCCAAGGAAAGGGCATCTCCTCGGCATCCTGCTCTTCTCCTTTGCTCCCCTAGCATCGCTCCATGTTCTGCCGGTGCTGCCGGGCCCGGCTGTGTGGGTCTGGGATGACTGCGGCCGGTGCGGCCGGACCCGCGGGTGCTGCAGGAGCTTCCCCTGGCAGCAGCGCAGGGCTCGGGGCTGCAGGCTTGCCCGGCGCTCCCAGGCGCGGGGTCTGTGGACGAGGGGCCTGTCCCAAAGCAGCTGGCTCCGCTCCGCACGGGAACAGCTCCTGCAGCCTGCCGGGAATGACCCCGGGCTGGCAGCTGCAGGCCGGCAGCGTTCACCGGGATGTCTATATGTATTCTGCACAGGCTCAGAGCAGCTCTACGCCTCACTTTGTATGGCAAATAGGAGAGTCGATTCTTTCTCTTCTTATTTTTTTTTCCCCCTCAAACTCTGCTCCCTGGAAGCATCCAGAGCGCTCAGCTCCTGGACATGAAAGTTTCTCAAAGGCTGGTGCTGAAGCTCCTCAGTTCAGCTCCATTTCCGTGTTGCCGGTGGCTTTGCTGAGCGGAGGTTCCCTGCAGCCCTTGGCTCTTTGATGCTGCCTGGGGTACGATGTGCTAAAAATCCTTAACTTGCTTTCTGAAGTCTCGCTAAAAGCCCTGCTGGAACTTTGATGTGGAGAAGGTTCCTCTGGCAGTGCCTGGAGCCCCTGAAGCTCCCGGGTTTTATCAGGGAGGCAGCCGGGCCTCTCGCCTCGGGCAGCCAAGGGAGGCTGGAGCTGCCGCTGCCTCCAGCGCTCCCGTTTGGAGGTGTTAATGGCCACTGGTGCCGCTGCTTCCTGGCTGGTGGAGCTGCAGTGAAATTCCCCAGCGCCACGCGATTCCCTGCACGCATTCCCGCTGCCGGTGCCTAGAAAGGGCTTTTTGCTGATGGTTAATGGGCAGAAAGCAGCAGCACATCCTGCACCCGGCCCAAAGGGTCTGCAGCAGCTGCCTGTGAGGGGTTACCTGTTGCACGTGCAGCTGCTGTGCAGAGGCCTGGTGCAATGAGTGTGCAGCGCCGTGCAGAGGCCTGGTGCAATGAGCGTGCAGCGCCGTGCAGAGGCCTGGTGCAATGAGTGTGCAGCACCGTGCAGAGGCCTGGTGCAATGAGCGTGCAGCACCGTGCAGAGGCCTGATGCAATGAGTGTGCAGCACTGTGCAGAGGCCTGATGCAATGAGCGTGCAGCACCGTGGAGAGGCCTGGTGCAATGAGCGTGCATCACTGTGCAGAGGCCTGGTGCAATGAGCATGCAGCACTGTGCAGAGGTCTGGTGCAATGAGCATGCAGCACTGTGCAGAGGTCTGGTGCAATGGTGTGCAGCTGCGTAGTGCCATGGGCTTCCTGCGTGCAGCTAATGCAGCAGCCTGCACAGTGCAGGGCTGCAGCAGCCGGGCTCGACTCGCATGGAGGGAAACTGGCCTTTTATTCGGTTGATTCTGCAGTGCGGAGCAGGCCGCTCGAGCGCCGCTCCCGCCCGTGCGTCTGCGGGACTGGTGCCTAGTTCTTCTCAGCCCCTTTCTGGGGGCGTTAAAGGGGGAGGAAGGGCGTCTTTATGCACGTGCAGCACCTCCCAGTGCCCGGGAGCTGATCCAGGTCCCACCCGCTCCCACGCGTGTCGAGGCTGCGGCACCGCGCGGCGCCTCCAGGGGGCGGCACAACCGCGGGGGCGCCGCCCGCCCCGGGGGCGGCGGGTTCGAGCCCCGGCGCCTCGTCTGCCACGGGTTCGAGCCCCGGCGCCGCCGCTGCCGCCGCGAGGGCCCCGCGTGGCTCCCCTCACGCTCCCGTTTGCGACCCCGCTTTGGGACCGGTTCGAAGGATGCGCCCCTCTCTCCTGGGAATCCCTATCCCGTGCCCGTTGGGCCCTGTTCCTGGGAATCCCTCGCCAGTGCTGCCTCCTGGCTCTGCTGGAAGCTGAGAATGCACCAGAAAACACAAGATAAACGGCTGTAATAAAGGCTGCTGCTAATTCCTCCCTGGGATTAAGAGCCTTCGTCAAGGCAAACTTCCCTCGGCCTCGCTGAGCTCTGTGAAGTGAGCATGGGCAAGATGGAAATGCGGCTTTGGCCCCACATCGCGCTCGCCATCAGAGGGAAATTGCTGTCTTCATTTAATGTCTCTGTTGGTGCTGCCATGCAGATGGTTCCTTAGACAATGGAATGGACAGAAATCCATTTTACGGGCTGGAAAGAAAGGTAAGGAATAAATTGGAAGAATGAGGAGTGAAGAGGAATGGAGGTGTTCCCTGAGCTCGCAGCATGAGCTATCTGAAGTGATGGGGAGGAGGCGCGTGCAGCATTAGTTTGTTTAAAAGATAGGACTAGGTTGGACTTTAGGAAGCTCATTGCATCAGCAGGACGTCTGCGCTGCATTTCTGCTGGAATAGGCGAGTGTCTGCAGCGCCTGGGGCTCTCCTGGCCCCGTGTCCCACGCGGGGAGCCGGTCTGTGCATGCACTGCGCCGCCCATGCCAGCGCTTCCCGCGTGCCCAAAAGGAGGTTGTGGCTTTTGCTGGTCTGACCAGGCCCTAGAAACATCAGGCCGCTTGCAGCGAGCAGCCACGCTCAACTGTTCTGGGCTGCAAGACAAAGGAAGTGCCAGGGGAACCCGGAGTGTGGTGGCCCTGACCAAGGCAAAATGCCAGATGTCCACGCAGGGAGCAGTTCAAGGCAGCTCTGAGACTTCACTTTGGTCTCCAGCAGAGCCCAGTGAGCAACAAGCACCTCCTGAGCCTCATGAAACCCAGTGGCACCAGTGCAAAGCACATGGCCTTCCTCTCTGGGCTGGCTCTGTGTCCGCTGTCCGGCCGCGCTCGAGGCCTCGTCGCAGACGTCCCTGCCGCTCCAGGCTGCCATCCCGTGATGCCAGCGTAGCTGCCACCCGTGCCGTGAGCTCGGCCACCCCGGCTGCACTCGTGATCCTCCCAGGGGGTCCCTGAGCCGCCGCGGCGCGTGCTCGCAGCTCTGGCCCTTTCCTGCAGCCGACAGCGTTCTGCTCCTTTTCTTTTGGCAGCGGCAAGTTTCCTGCCTCTGAAGCTCCGGAAGCCGCTGATGAGCTGTTATCTCCCTGCAGTGATTTTCCTCCGCTTCGCGGTTTGTGCTGAGCAGGGCAGGTGCGCGCAGCGGTCTCTGCGGCCGTTCCCAGGCGTCCTGGCCAGCAGCAGCTCGGGCTGGCGCCTCGCGCTCCCCTCCTCTTCCTCCTGGTGCTCTCCGCGCGGCCCGGCCTCCGCACGGCCTCCCCGGCGGAGCGGGTGGAGGACAGTGCGCGGGCGAGCGATCAGAGGCCGGCGGGGCCGGGATGCTCTGACGTCCGCGCGCCCGCGTGCCGTGCGTGCGCCGAGCGGCGCGGCGCGGGTCAGGGCGCGCCCGCAGTCACGGCAGCGAGGCCAGCCTTGGTGGGAGGCTCGTTAGCGCTAATTGCGCTGCCTGGCCCTCGCGCACCGGGAGCTGCCCGGGCTGCTGCAGGGGCTGCGCAGCTCCCGTGATCCGGGCATGAAGTCCAGGCTTGGAGCTCCAGGAGAGTCTGCTTTCATTGACAATTCCTACTAAACCCCCCCAGCTTGCCCATTTCTGGACTGAATTGCCCCTGCCCGTCTCCCCAGCCAAGACATTAGCTTGTTCCCTGTGCCCCAGCAGGAGGGACCGGCAGGGACCTGGCTTCACAAGGGGAATTTTACCAATTCTGGAAACCTACAGCTCAGATGCAGTCAGCGTTTCACAATTCCTTCCTAACTTCTTCTTTCTTTCCCAGTGTTTATTCCAGCCGCCTGGGGCGGAGGCTCCCGATGACGTTTCTCCTGCCCGCTGCTTTCTTGCCCTGCAGTGCTGATCTCCTGGGCTGGCTGCTTCGTGCTGGCGACCTCAGAAGTTATTTTCCATGGAAATTTGAAGTGAGCAATTTTATTAACGTCCACGGCGCTCGCTGCCAGGAAGTGCGCCCGCACGAGAGCAGGCTGCAGGCCTGGATAAGTCAGCTCCATTATCGGTTGTAATTTAAGCTACCAGATTTGTTTCTTCTTTCACCTCAAGAGACAGTGTGTGTTCTTGAGAAGGAGTTACTATTTGCCTGTTAAAGGAGTTTTACAGACCAAAGTTGCTCTTCTTTATTCATCACATAAATAAAGCTGCTGTTCCTCCAGCGTGAATGGGAAAAAGCATCTCGGCATCGAAATGTCAGCGTGTTTTACAAACTGCGGAGGAAGATTCTCAGTTCTTTTCCCTTTATGTTGCTTAATATTTTACTTTGAGGTGTGTTTGCAGTACTCCTGATTTCACTCTCAAATTCTGTGATTCTGAATGCCAGAGGGAAAAAAACAGAAACCAGAACCGTGCTTAATAGGAAAGATCTTTTTTGTGTGCTTAAATGTTACTCTTTGCGGTTACTTGCTGTTTTTCAGTCTGTCTTCTTTTTAGAGCTGTGAGTCTGGGTACGTTCAGGTGCTGAAGGCTGCTCTGGAGGGCTGTTGACTTCACATTACTCTTTTAGGAGGTTTTCTGCTATTAAGTATCTGCATTGTTGTGGTCTTTTCTAGCATTTCTTGCAGTGCTTCGTTTTAATATATATTCCCTTGTCCCAGCAGCACAAAATTCACTGTTAGGGTAAGTGAGACCTAAATCACAGCTACAGTGAGAGAATGAAATAGAGGTAAATGAGAAAGAAGTGGAGAATATGACTGAAAAAAATAAATGCTCAGCAAGAAGCAGCCCGGTGTGAAATGCTCCGCGTTGCTGAGTATCACGGAACGAGTGACGGTGGCCTTGCTGCTGCTGCTGCTGCAATGCGGGTGCCTTGGGTGCACACAGGCTCTGCCTTGGGCCATTTAGCTGCAGGACCGTCTGCCTCGTGCACCAGTCACGTTGTGCATGTGCAATAATTGAGCTGTTCGTGGTGTAGCTGATTCGTGGCTGATCCAGTCTGCAAATCTGCTTTTGGAGCCGCTGGCCTGGGTGGCACTGGGGGACCAAGCCCTGCACCGGGTCCTTGTCCTCGTCCCCAGCTCTGACCAAGTTGTGTGGCCACCACCACCTCGGATGGACGAGCTGTGGGTTCTAGGGCAAAAAAACAGGTGAGTTTTGACTGTGCTGCTCTCCAGCCTCCTTGGAGAAGCTAAAATCACTCGTTGTTTCTGGCACCAGGCTGTCAGCAGCAGGTCAAACGCAGCCTGGATTTAAGTGCATATTAAATAAAACAGCAGCTGCTGCAGGGATGCTGTGACAGCCGAGGCCCAGGGCGCCCAGCCGGGGGACAGGAGCGTCTCCCGTCGCTGCTGTGCAGACGCACAGCCCCTTGGTGCTGTTCTCAGCCCTCTGTATCCTGGTGGGAAAGCTGCTCGGGGCTCTCTGTGGCCAGAGCAGCTTTCTGCTCGGTGTAGCCTGGGTTTGTTCACTGGTGTTTGTTCACAGGCCAATGTTTTCCCTTCACCGAGCCGCTGTCTCCCCCGTTCCCGGTGTTTGCCCCTGTGCGTGGATGGCGATGATGCCATCCGTGCCGCTGCCTCCCTGCCCCGCTCCCGGTTCTGCCCGCGTTTGCTCCCGCCGCGCACGGCTCAGCGGAGCACAACAAAGCACCGGGATAACGTCAGCCGGCCCTGCGCAATGGAAACTTGCCGGGCGCGGAGCCGGCGCCGGCCGAGCGCTCAGCACCGTGCACGGAGGCTCCTCGTGCTCCGGGAAGCTGCTGCTGCTCGGGGAGCACCCACCTGTGCACCCGCAGCGCGTTCGTCTCCTGTGCACATTACTTATCAGAACTGTATTTATTGTTGTTTTTAACACCTTTCAGGGTAACTGTATTTTTTGCAATCGATTCATGAAACTCTTAACAGATACAATTGAAATCCATTCTGAAGCTCAGCCTTAAAGCTGATCTTTATCATGATTCTGCGAGCTTTCCAAGTTGCTTTTTCTAAAGAAAATATTTTTCCAGTGCCACACTTGAACCAGGAAGGATGGTTATAAATCTCATCTCCTCGGGGGAAAGGAGATCCTTTCTCCGAGCCCCTTTGATAAGGTGCATGTGCTCGGCAGGAGCTCTGTGCATGCCCTTCCTCAGGGAGATGCTCCCCCTTCTGCCTTGCGCTGAGTTGTTGGGGGCCTTCAGCAGGTGCCCTGCTTTCCTACGAGCTGCTTTGCTCAAGGTGCAGGTTCCCCCCTTTTCAAGGGGGCAGAAGGCGGCGGGGCCGCGGAGGAGCCGGCGGCGCTGCTGACGTTGCCGCCTATAAATCAGCGCAGGTGGAGCGGGGCCGCGCGGGGATATAGAGGGGCGCGCGGGCGCCACGGGAAGGATGTGAAGGGAGAGGCTGCGAGGGATCCGTGCGTCTGCGAGGCCGCAGCGCGGGGACGGCCGCCGCTTCCAGCCCCTTTGGGGAATAACGCGGGAGAGACCGTGCGGAGGGAGCGGAGCGCGGGGCCGTGGTGGATGCAGGTAAGAGCATCCCGGCGCGCAGCCCTGCGGCTCCGCGCTGCGTCCTGCATCGCAGCGTTTGCTGCTGCTCGGCTGCCCGTCAACAGCTTTGCAATTCAGTTTGGGTCAATAACCATTCAATTATGGCCATAGACTTCCCTTTATATAACTTTCGTTGCTTCAGCTTTAGTTTGATGCCTTTGGCAGTTAAAAAGAATAGGAGTAATGCTGAGCTTTTTCCCCTTGGCAAACATCCTTATAAAAGAAGCGTAACTTTCCATCTAAAGGATATGGAAAGCAAGGCCTGGTTAAACATTAATGAGGGGCAGGAGAAGCGGTTTGCCTCCCTTTGTGTGAACATCCCAGGTGTTTTGGGCAAGTCGCAAGGTGAACGTAGGGGGTTTCACTGAGCCGGGCCTGAAGAACTTGAACCCAGGCGACTCCCTAGGTTCTAGCTCAGTAAAGAGGATGGGCACAAGTCCTCTTGCGGTCTGTATCTCCCTGCAGACTCGGATCTCCTCTTAGAGGTTTGTTTTTTTCCTGTTTTTCACCCTGCTGTTTCCCTGCCAGCAGGAGGGTCCCTGTGCAGATGAAGATGTTCCGGCTTTGGGGGATCCTCCTCTTCTGCGGCCTCCTGGCGCCCTCGCAGGGGGTGCCCGGCCTGTCCTGCGCGGTCAGCCCCCGAGCGGTGCAGAACGGTAGGAGGGCGCGCGGCTGGCGCTCCCGGGAACGCTCCCGGCAGCCGCCGCCTGCAATCCCCTCTCTCCGCTCCCTTCATCTCTGTTTTGCTGCTCTTTTGCTTTTCTGGTTTTTCCAGATGTTGCTGGAGCCTTTGACGGACTTGCTGTGTCCATGGGCTCTTAGGGGAGTCTCTAGATACAGAGCCGAGATGCGGCTGGCACCAAAGGGCCATGCAGACTCCTGGGGCTCCGTGTGAATTATTTCCTCTTTTGGACTTAGTTTCCCATTTGTGTCATGGAGCAGCTTATTTTCACCAAAAACTGCTATGCAGTTTAACAGCCACGTTAATATTTGCTAAGCTTCAGCAAAAAACAGAGCAATTAATTTCAAAATTTTTTTTTTCTTTTAAATCTTTTCCAAGTGGGAATCAAATATTGCAGGTCGGGCACTATTTCTGATTCTGCTGATTCCTTTCTGCTAATGCACAAATTTAACCTTCAGGTCGGAGCTCTGGGGTACTGGGTATCGTTACCTTTCCTGATTAGCTCGCTGAGTAGAGACTGGCCTTGTGACTGCTGAAAATTCGCTTTTCTTAATGTTATTTAAGCGGCAAAGCGCTGTGCCCGGTGCGATGAGCAGCGTGAGCGCGTGGGGAAGGGCTCGGGGCCGCGGGCTCACGCGGGCGCTCCCGCAGTTCTCTCGGGCACCATCCTCCGCACCGGGCTCCTGCAGCAGCACCTGCAGCACCTGGTGTTCCCCAACATCGTGGGCAACGGCGGGATGCTCAACTTGCACGTCAGCATCACGGGGTAAGCGGGGCCGCGCTGCGCGGGGCGGGTTGGGCTGAGCACTCGCATCCCGGCTTAAGTACTAAGTCCGGCTTAAGTAGGCGCGCAGGCGGTGGGTGGCCGGGCAGGCGGCTCCGCTGGCGCTCGGTCACGTTCCCGCCGCTGCCGCAGCCTGCACCTCGTCAAGGCTCGCTTCCTGGACCTCTCCGTGATGCTGCGGCCCGGCATCGGCGTGCAGGTGTCCATCATCATGAAGCTGGACCTCCGAGGCAACTGGTGAGTGCTGCGGTCGCCGCCTTTGCTAGAGCAAACCCCAGCCACAGCCTTTCTCTCCCGTCATATTTTGCCTCCTTTATGGATTTCCTGACGATTCTAACTTACCATCAAGCCACGCGGTGGAACAGGCGCAAAGGGTGACACGTGGCTTTGGTAGCGGGTGGCAGTAGATGGAGGTGCTGTTCACTGATGGGCTTTGCTGATATTCTGTCTTTAAAAGCTAAGAGATTTAATCTACTTGCCCCGTTTACTTTTTCAGCTTGATGGGTCTTCTCTCAGAAATAATTAATATCGTAGCAGAGGTGTCCGTTGGTATGAACATTAAGTGCACAAATTACGAATCGGGAACGGTGCAGGTCGTTGTTGAAGACTGTCTCTGTATTTTTGGTGACCTGAAGCTGAATCTCCTTTCTGGGTAAGTGACTGGATTTATATTTTCCATTGCCAGCAATCCTCTGCTCCGCCCGTCAGTAAACAGGCTGCCAGGACTCGGACAGTGCTAAGCTGGTCTAGAGCTGGGCCTCCGTAGAACTGGTTTACTCCCTTTGCCAAAGCAAGTTCTTTCTGTGGAAGATGGCCTAAAAAAGGCTACTGGAAAACGTGGGGTAATCTGCTCTGCTTGTCCAGGAAATGCTGCCTGAACTAGAGCTCTGAACGTGAAGCTCGGTGCTGCACCCTGTAGAGCTAGCCTAGCTACTGAGCTGTTCCCGCGGGGGGAATGCCGGGGCCGGAGGGCGCTCGCGGCAGCGCGGGCTCGGCGCGCGCTCGGGCTCTGCGCGAGCACAGCCACGTGCTGGAGCTTTGGCCTTTCCGGCCGGCCGCCCCGGCACTGGGAATTCCGCACAAGTGGCCCCTCTCTGCCTCGCTCTGCTAATTCCGTGCCCTGCTCTCTTCTTGTGTTGGTGACTGTGCCAGGTAAACTGATTATTGTGAACATTTCCTGGTTTGGAATTAGGGGCTTTTTTTCTGGAATTTCTCCTATTTTTTTTTTCTCGCTGCAGTAGCTAATGGGGAAGATTCTAGGTAGGCGGCTGGGGAGGGCGGCCCGGCCGCGCTGGGACGGCTCGGAGCAGGGGACGGGCTGGACAGGAGCACACAGAGCTCTGCCCTCGGTGACGGGACTCATCCTCATGGATTCCTGCTGCTTGGGCCTTGCACCATGTGCTGCTCTGGGCTCCAGCTCCGTAGCCCGGAATTATATTGATTATCAAAACTAAACGGCTGCAAGCAGCGCATCCCCCGGACCGAGCTGTTCAGCAGCGGTGCCGAAATGCTGCACAGCAGATTTCTCCTGTTGTTAATCCGTGTGGAATTCTCCTCATGTTAATCCATGGTTTCCCACAGCTGACATGGAGATGTTCTAAATCCATCCCCCTTCCCTTAACAACGCTGATTTAGGTGCCAGAGCGGGAGACACGAGAGGTTCATCCCCTTCCTAGAGGAGCCGCGTGTCCCACTGTGGGCCAAGCGATGCCCCGTCCTGCCCGTCCTCCCTCCAGCCCTTCCCGCGGCTCCCGAGGGACGGGGAAGGACGGAGGAGGGCGGCGATGCCCCCGGGAGCCTGTGCGCAGGGCTGCTGCACTCTCTGCCCTCATCCCTTCCTCTCTTTCCCGCAGCTTGGTGTCCCTCTCGCTGAGTGACTTAGTGCACGCCCAGCTCACCGGGACCCTGCCGGCTTTGGTAAGTCCAGGGGCTGCCGTGGTTGTGTAGCCGAAACGCGGGGAGCGCAGGAGCAGCGCGTTAGAAGGCTGCGGTGAGCGGCACGGTCCCCTGCCTTGCTTTTCCCCGGGGAACAGTTGCGGGCGCCGTGGCTCCCTGCGGAGCGATGCTTCAGTATCGCTGGCTCGGAGCAGCTCCCGGGAGGGCAGCTCCCAAGCCCGGGGCTCCCGACTCCTTCCCAAAGCCCCCCTGTGCCAACAAGGGCCGCGGGGCTGGGTGCCCGCCGGCTCCGCTCGCCCACGGCCCCGCTTCCGTGCCCCCTTGCAGCTCTGCTCCGTGATGAACACCGTGGTCAACATCGTGGGCCTGCAGGTGCTCAGCACGCTCAACGGTACGTCCGTGCGCCGGCTGCTCCCCCGGCCCGCCGCGCTCCCGCTCCGCAGGGTCCCGCGGGACAGGGGCCGGGATGGGCTTCCCAAGCGCCCCGTAGCGCGAGGCGGCTGCGGGCCCTGCGCTGCCCCAGGACCCTGTTCGCACGCAGTGAACACGTTGTCTCCGAGGGGACGCCAGGGGAACGGGAGAGAGGATCTAGGAGTCCCTGGGCAATGCTGGAAAAGGAATAAATCAGGAATAAATATAGGCATAAATCAGGAATAAATATTAGCTGCTCTTCTTGCAGCCTTTGGGAAAATTGTTTTCCTCCTGTGACCTTTCGGGCTCCTGGCTGTATCCCGGAGCTCGTCCTTGCAGAGCATTCCCTCGGCTGTGACCTGCAGTCCAGCCCGGCCCGTGTGCTCCCGTGTCCACAAATGGGTAGGAAGAGAGGTCCCAAACACTCCCATATTCCAGACTGACCTGTGTCCGTGGGGTGCTCACGGGTGTCCAGCACCGAGCCCGCACCTGAGCACTCCCAGGGACCCGCTCTCACCCAGCTCCTCCTCGTGCTGTTTCCACACGTTGTTCTTGGGTTTAGCTGACCGTCTTCGGCACTTTTTAAGGGGTTTATTCTGAACACAGATCCCACCCGAGCTGATGTTCTGCCCGTTTTGGAGCAGCAGCAGCAATGCTCAGTATGTGTGTGCAGGACCGCAGAAGGGCTTTGTGTTGCTTTTTATCTCCTAATGCTTTGCTGCTCCTTTGCTCTCCAAGTGGTGATCCAGGTTGACACAGGAGGAGCCATTCAGTATCAACTGGCCAACACTCCATTTACAACTGACTCCTTCCTGGGGCTGGATTTAGAGGTAAGTTAAATATTAGGTAACAAAGCCCTGGGAATTTGATTGCAGCGTCGTTTCTTTCAGCACCATTTACCTTGATCCCCGGGGGAGACTTGTCTTCCTTCGGTACAACGAAACAGAAGAGCTGAATGAATGTTTGTTCCGGAAATGTTAGCTAAATATTTAGACCTTGCTGCAAATCTTCTCTTGCTGCTCTTCTTTTTTTTTTTTTTTTTTTTTTTTTTTAATTTATTTTTTTTTTTTTCATTCTTCTTTTTCTTTTGCCTTTCCTCCTAATGCAGTCTTTGTGTGCTAACTGCTCCCTGGCACCAGCAGTTTCACCCTCTCCTTTCCCCTGCCTGCTCACTGTGTGTTGATGCTTTTTGCCTTCATTCATCAGTCTCTGTGGTGTGTGATGCTAAACCAAGTTAATGCATTTTTTTGCATTAATGTAATTTTTTTAATGCTATCTCATTGGAAAACAAGCAAACAAAAATAAACAACAAAACAGGCGAAAGAGCAAAGGCGACGGCTCTGCTGGCCGCGTCTTCGGCGCTCGCCTGCCCTTGGAGCGAAGCCTCGGGATGGGCTGAGGCAGTGAGATGTGGTGGCATGTGCAGGGTGAACTGATTAGCTAAGGAGGACCTTGTTGTGTGATCTGGTCTTTATCAGCTCTTTTCATGTGTTAAATACTGAATTTCTGCGGGTTTGGTGCTTTCCTAAGCTCTCGGTGCACGGGGCTCTTTGGGGCGCTGTCCCGCGGGTCCCGGCAGACGCAGAGGCTCTGTGGGTCCCTCGGGAGCCCCCGTCCTGTCCGTCCGCAGGCCGTGGTGCAGCAGGCGGGCGGTGGCGTCATCCCCTACGACTCGTCCCCCTTGGCCCTGCCGCCGCTGCACAACAAGCTGCTCGTCATAGCGGTCTACCAGGGCTTCCTCGACGCCGCGCTGGGCCTCCTCCTGCACAGGCAGGTGCAGGCGTTCGCCTGCACGCCCGAAACCGTGAGTGCCGAGCAGCGGGCGTCGCGCCGGGGTGGCCGGGAGGGGACAGACGCCTTGGGCTCGCTGCTGCCGGGCGAGGGGTCCAGCCCGTGCCCAGCCTTTCCGAGGAGCCCCGTCTGCGCCTTGCTCCATGCTGGGTGCTAAAGCCTGTCCTCACTGCTGCCCTTGTAGAGTCACCAGCCCTTCTTGCTCCCATATGGATGTGTCCATTGGGATGTGTCCAATTCCCGTGCAATCTGGCTGCTCTGGTTGTGCCCTTGGCTCCTGGGGGTCTGCACTCCGTTTCCAAGAAGAAAAGCGACTCGATGCATGCAGTAGAGCTCTTGACACGTGCATTTTCTATGCACTGGAAGATATTAGAGATTTATGCACTGAACTGAACTGAAGTGCCGAACCCCTGTGGGTTATGTGTTCTGCTGCGGTGGTTCTTGGATCACCTTAACTGACCGAGAGCCGCCTGAGCACTGGTGGAGCACCCAAAGGGGCTGAGCTCTTCGATATGAGCGGGTGCTGCCCTGTTGTGTCAGTGGGGACAGTGGGTGACGGAGGAGGTTGTGGGACTGGCCCCAGGAATGCGAACAAACTGGCTGAAAATGGGTTTGGAGGAGCGGGGCTGCGGGTGGGCGCCGCGGGGCGCGCTGCCCACAGCTCCCTGCTCCTTTGTTCCCCCAGTTCTCCGGTGCCAAGCAGCTGAGAGAAGCTGTCACCAAGCTCTTCCCTGCCGGGGTGAGTGCCTGGTCCCGGGCCAGGTCTGTGTAAACATCCCCGGGGCCGGGGCGGCCGAGCGGAGCCGCTGGGCCCCAGCGCGGACCGTCTCCGGTGTCCTGTGCCCTCCTGCTCTGTGCGCGGCGGCCAAATCCCGTCACCGCAGCCCTGCCCGAGGGTCAGGGCACACGAGTGCTCAGGGGCACCGTGTCCTTCCCGGCGCCAGAGCTGCCGTCCTCTCCCGGCCCCGAGTGAAGGATGGGCCTCGACTTGAGCCCTTGGCCTCCCCGGCTAGTCGGTGTCCCGCATCCCCGTGACCTGGGCCGGCTCCTGGGCACTGCGGACCCCTGGTGTGGCCACAATGTCCCCGTTTGCTCCCGCGGTCTGTTCCTGCCCAAAGCTGAGAGCTGCTTCTGCCACGGGGTGGATAGGGATGTGCAGACACAGTCCCGGCTGGTCAACCAGCAAATTTACATCCTGCGGTGAGAGCCCCGAGCTTCAGTTTCCCTCTCTCTCCTGGGATTTGTTATCCGTTTTACTCCCCGCTGCTAAAATCCCCTGTGATGCTCTGAGAGGTTCCCCTTTGCCCTGTAAAGCCGGGCAGCGCTGGTTGGCGGTGCTGGTTGGCGGTGGGGTGCGCGAGCCCCGTGCGGCAGCTCCGCGCCGTGGGCAGCAGCTCCGTGCTGCGGGTGGCAGCTCCGTGTGGCGCTCCCGCAGTGCTCCGGCTGCTCCCGCACCGCTCCGCTGAGCATCAAGATCGCCGTGTTCGGCAGCCCGCGCTGCTCCCTGGAGGTGAACAAGGCCACGCTGCGCCTCTCGGCCAGCGTGCAGCTGCTCTCGCTGCGCTCCGACGGCTCCGTCCTCAGCCTGCTGCTCCTCAGGGCGGTAAGCGCGGGCGGGAGGGCTCGGGCTGCCGCAGCCCCGCGGGCTCCGCGTCCCTGATCCGCGCTCTCTGCTCGCAGGACCTGGCTCTGCGCGTCCGCCTCTCCATCGCGGGCGGGAGGCTGATGCTGGCCGTGTCCCTGGGCAGGTAACGCGCCTCCGCACGCCGATACGGAGCACGGAGAGGAGCCGGCCGTGCCTGGTGCCGCCTCCCCTCCCGAGCTGGTCCCGGGCGCTCAGCAGTGCCGAGAACCTCCAGCTTTGCTGGAGCTTAACGCAGAGATGGAGCTTTGTGGGAACCGGGGGCTGGAAGAGTGTGGACAAAAGGCAGGACCTCATTTTATGAGGGACATGCAGGTGCTCATGGCAGTGCTCATCTGTGGCGAGGTGACAGTGGTAGAGGTGCCCAAAGCAAGGGGTAGGTGACAGGAGTGACACAGAAGCCCTCCCATGAAGAGGCCACGCGCACGATGCTATTGAATCCCCATGAGATTCCCCATTGCAGTGCTAGGGAGCCAGTGCCAACTTAAAATAGTTTTCAATGTCTGTAAGACCCAGATTTCTTGAATCTGGGAACTTCTGCGAGGTGGACGCAGGTCCTGCTGATTTTCAAAGGTATTGCAGCAGTGGGAGACTTTCCTGGAGCCTGGCGAAAACCTCTGCTTTATAACAAGGAGGAATGAGGTAGTCTGAGTAATTGTAAGACTGTCAGCTTGACTTTGATCTGGGGCAGTCCTTTGAAATGCCTGGTGTTGGACTTGAGTGATAAAGGAGTAAAGGGAAGTGCTGTCATTAACGACAGACAAAGCGTGATTAAAGGTAGCAAAGCATTTCCTAGGGCGGCAGGTTGGAGGAGTTCGAGACGCTTAGCTTGTCAAAGAGTTAGACTGGGAGGCAACAGTGCCATTGCTTGGATGCAATTATATAAGGAATGGAAATGTGTTAAAGGGCTCGATAATTCAATGGGTAAAGAAATGACAAGTTTCATTTGAAGCAGAAAGGAGAAAATGGAAGTGGAAAGAAAGCACGCTTTTTAACTGTGGTGATAGTTATGGGATTGACCTGGTAGGTTAGGGCTGCAGCAAGTTCCCCGTGGCTCGAGATCTTTCAGTCTGGAGTGGAAGCTTTTTCTGTGAGCTCTGCTTTTGGCCACACAGGCTCTGATTCTGTGTGGCCTGGGCTAAGCAGCAGAACAGACTTAGAAGAGCTCAGAAATAATTGAAATAGTCAATTTGAATGACTGCTTGGGAGAAGGAAGGACAATCCAGCAGCTGGTGTGCACTGTTTCAATGCTGTTTTACTTACAAGCAAGTGAAAAACAGGTTTTAATATTGATTTGTTCCTTTTATTCAAATTTATTTGTCTATTTTCTCCCTTGCAAGCATGCGAGTGTCTGTTTCTGGTCTTAAAATCCTGCACTGCCTCGGTGGGTGCCTGGGGGATGTCCCGGGGGTGTCCTGGGCTGGGGGCGAGGTGACCGCCTGAGTTAGGTGACTGCAGGGGACTTCGATAGGGATCCGTGCTCTGCGAGCCCTGCTCGGGCGCCGGGCGCTCTGAGGTTGTCTTCACTCTCCTTTTCTGCAGCTTGGGCATCTCCTTGGACTCCTCTGATGTTGGCATCAGTAACGTAAGTCTCTCTTAGCAAGCAAATCTTAGCACGTGGCTAGAGGGACAGCGAGGGCTGTGGCTCTGGGGACAGGGACACGCGAGGTCATTGCGTGATGCTGCTACGAATGTCCTGCCTTAGCTGTCAACCAATTGCTGATTTCAGCAATTCTTCTTTTGCTTGCTTTTTTTTTTTTTTTTTTTTTTTTTGGTTTT
>JAVCKT010014002.1:0-20588 GCA_032273925.1 Rhynchotus rufescens
AATAACCCGTCCTTCTTTTTCTTTCTTTTCCAGATATAAGTTGTTGACCATTTCACTGCATTATTCTGGCTGTTTTAAACTGGAACCTGGACAGGACAGTCTCTACATCCAACTATAGTGTAGCAAGGTTGCTTTTGTCCCATCCTGTTGTTCCTTAAGACTGTTTCCTGCAAATGCCACTTAACTAAAGGAATAGCCATCAGTTATCTTTTTTTTTATAGGCAGAGGAATGCTCTAGCTCTTTAGTAATGATAATATTCCAGTGTTTTTTTTAATGATCATAACCCAGTTGTTTCGTGATATTGCTTGTTTTCAGTCCAATTCAAACAATATTTAATTTCAAACTATAAAACCCTTTTTCCCTAAATGAGCTATTAACATGAAAAAAACATGTCCTCAGCTTTCTTTAAAATCAAACAGGTGCAAATCTGGTTAGTTTATTCTGGTTAGTGAGCATTTTTGTTCTGTATTTTTTACTGGTAATCACTTTTTTTGACTGATTTAAAAAGCTTCTTTGATAATACTTCACTTCAATAACTTACTTATAATCTTATTCCTATTTAATGAAAAGATAACTACAATTTCTCATGTATACAGTGAGGTTGATTGTGAGGTCTGGTTTAAAAATATGTTGAGAAATTCTGACCCACCCTCTCTGATAGGTTGTTTTACGTGCAATAAGTATTCAGATACCACACTAACCAATTAAATCTTGCTGATGGATAATATCACTATCTTCTATATACCTCATGACATTGAATATCCTTCTGTGCAGTAACTGACAAGCAAAGGTAACTATAAGAAGGCTGGCAAGCTTTATGTTTCCAGGACAAGCATACCAGTGTGGATCCTGTTATATTTCATGTACATGCTCACAGCTGGCATACTGTCAAGGGGCACTGTAGTACGAATTAAGGTCAGCATATGAATCACCGAGACAGTGTGTGCACAGCTGGACTCTTAGAAGTAGATTTGAGGGCTGGTGTCTTCCTACAAATATATTCACAGTTAACCAAACCTGGTAGTTCATACTTTCCAAAAATAAGCATAAAAAATAGCAAAAATAACAACAAAATACTTTCTGTTCCTGAAAACAAAGGATCTACAGGTAGTATTCTCACAGAGTTCAATTGTAGATCTCTCTATAGAGGGATTCTTACCCTAGTAGTATGTTCTCTCATATATATGTACACTCTCACATCTCTTCTGTACCGTATGTAGTAGCTCGGTCACCAGTGGTTTCAGCTATTCCAGACAACAGATCATTCTTTGCATGCTTTTTTTAACAGTAGTGCAGGAAATAATTGAACAATAATATGCTAATTATAAGTGGAATTGGACCTAAATGTCCAAAAAAAGGGGAAGATAACAACGCCGTAATGATCACAGAGGAACGTCTATTTTCATACTTTTCTATTTTTGCATAATCATGCAATTTAATAAAGCTCCAAAAAAGATACTGTGCACTGCACATTTTAATTTATGCAGCATGTAATTCAGCTGTAGTTAAAGACGGTCTTACTTCTTAGAGGATTAGAGCACAGTATTATTTTAATGTTGCACCACAAAGACGTCAATTAAACAGCATATAGATAAGTTCAAAGCTCTTTGAATTTCAGGCCAAGAAAGCTTTCTAGCTATCCCTTTAATGGCTTTTGTAGACATTTATCAAGTTTTGCAGGTTTGCTTGCCGAAACTGATAAATCATATTTACACATGAGGAAATTTTATCCAGCCTGTTAAGCATCCCTCTCCTGCAGGACAGGTTTGAGTGAGGGGAACACAAGCCAGAATCTCGCTGGCTGAACTCGGAGCTGCCGCTGCCACTGCAGTCATGCAACCAAGTGTTTTCATTCCAAGGATGAGAAAGTTGTAGCTCCTCTAGATAGTAAATAATGAAAAAGCCATAGCATATGCAAATCACACTTGTAGGATTTTAACTCTCCCACTGTTTTATTTTTTTTCCTTCAAGGGTTTCAACAGAAGAAGCTCTCTGAAAGGCATAAAAATAACTCCAGCTTTGGCTGCAGCGTTTGTGAAACACACTTTACAGAAAAAAAAACCCCACAACCTAAAACACAAAGCCTTAACCAGCAGTGACTGTGAAGCAATGTATATGCTGATGCATTTACAGATGAAAAGAGAGCACACAACTGCCAAAACACTTTTTCAGAAAGTCTCAAGTGTAGTTTAGTTTGTAGTATTAAAAAATCCTATGAATTTACAGTCAGATTATAGGCAGATAGGGTACACTGCCTTCTCCGGTAAAACATATACTTCCATATACATCAAGTTTATAGTTTGCACTGTGCTATAAATGTGTTAAGACTGTTCTACTTAAAAGTGTATTAACAATTTTCCAAAGAAGATAGAAAACACCACTTGGAAAGGACATGGAATGAAACCCTCCAGGGAGCAGAGTAGACAAGCAAAGGGTCCACAGGAGGTAATGTTCCCATCACTGTCTCTGACACACGGGACGGGGACACAATTCTGGATCAGCCCATGGAATAAAGGATGCACTGCACAAGAAAAGCAGAGATGGAAAGTGGCTCACAGGAAAACATATTTTTGTTCATTTACTGCAGTTCACATGAGTTCATAGCCCTAACTTCTGCAAGGAGCTTGAGGTTTAGACATCTCAAGATCTCAGGCCTTCACTTTATCCTGGCAGACCTCAAGGTGTGTTTGGTTCAAAGCTGAGCCAAAGTTCACCTAAAAGAATCATGAACTTCTGTTAACCTTGCAGTGAAGTCAAATAAGGAAAGTGGCTCTTACTGAAATGGAAACTAGACAGTTTCACACTACACAACTGCATAAAATCTCCATTGCAAAGCCAGCAGAACGCTGCTTCCTGCAACCATCTAAAAGAGAGCGCTGAGATGTCCCTTCACAAAGATGTGAGCAATGTAAAAGAATCCTCTCAAAGGAACAATACATATTTGGGAAATCTCATTTCACATTGATAAACATTGATATCAACATTGATACCATCTGATATAACACCACATACCAAAGAAAAAAGGCCTCATTGTGCAACACCCACAGATCAAATATCACAGTAATTATTAGGCAGGTAGATCCCCTAAACCATCTAAGTGAAAACCAAGACACTTTTTGAAATGGTTATATATTTAAAAACAGGAAGAAGAAATCTGGAATATTGAATCAGAGGTGTCTGGTTCAAGTATGAATTGCCATGTCTAAAACAACTCCTGTAATTTCAGTTCCATTCAGCCAAAAAGTCTAATTTAATTATGAAACAAAGCTCATGAAAGTCTGGAGTATTACTTTAAAAGATAAACACTGTGAAAAAGCTTATCTGGCCATACAGGCTGATATTACCTCTGATCAAGTCTTCAGAGACATCGTCGACAATTTTAATTTAGAAGCCTAACCTCCAAATGCCAATTTAAACCTGTATCAGATCTTAAATCTCACTTTTTGGCCCTATGCTGTGCAAAATAAAACGTTATTGCAGGTGTCGTTGCTGAATTCTTTTTAATGTAAACCTAAATTAGAAGCTCAAAGTAATTCCGAGAAACAAATTTCAGAGGCACTGTTAGTACAGAGATACTTACAAAACACAGCATAGGCAGAAATTGAATGCATCTTCAGTGACTGGACAAGTAGAAGTGGGATGATAACAATAAAGTAGAAAGCCAAGTAGGCAGGAACTAAAAATACTTGATATTGTAAATTGGGAATTTACTCATTGAAAAGGACAGAGGAGGAAAAAGGACTAAAAATACTAACTGCTGGCAGGTTAGCTAGACACTATCACTGTTAAAAGGCTATAAAACGACAACTGCAGTCCTACCAAATGTGAACAGTGCAGTTATTTCTAAAAAGAGGGAGGCAAATATAAAAGTTAGTGCTCAAAACCTTTGTAAAATAGTGTTAAAATTCAGAGTATATTTAGAAGTACATGAAAGAGCTATTGAAATGATTATGAGAACTGCAAGTATATGTTATGAATTAAGCCTAAAAATAACTTGCTTGTTTGGTGTGGCAAAACAGAGGCTGATGTAGAGTATGATCATATCCATTAATTCAGAGGTATAAGCAGTGGAAAGAGGGGAAGTGAAAAATAACAAATGGACATACGTAATGAACACGTTTAGGCCAAAAAAAAAAAAAAAAGGAAAAAACAAGCTGAGTTTATAGAGAAAATATAATGTAATTGACTATCATGAGATAGGATTGAACTTCAGATATTTAAACGGAAAAAAATATTTAAATCAATAAAAGGTGGGAAGAAGAAAAGGCCAAAGAAGGCGAGGAGCAACAAAGCTGCAAAGCTAAAAAGAAAGATATATAGGACCCATGGTGTTACATGGGCTATGTAACTTTTCACTTAAAAGGAAACACATAAATGTATCTAAGGCTTTTAACCAGCATATGTTTCAGTGTACGTGCTCATAATTTTCTATTATTGATAGACATCAAGTATCTTTCACTGGCTGAGAAGTGTATGATTTTCCATCACCACTTGATAAAAAATTCCTTTAATCTAATGACAAATATTAAAAAACATTTAATTACAAAATTCAAGCACCTTGCACATGAATTAACTTTCTTCTTTATATTTACCATACATCTACAACTATCTAATACTACAGAACACAAATTCATCTTTGCATAAAATATTGTATTGCTAAAATAGCAAGTTTTTGAAACGGATGAATGAAAAGGTATTGCAATACCTCTATATATAAGAACAAATACGGGGCTAAGAATGCAATTTTTTTTAAGTCAGCATATATGAGTTCCACATATTGCAAAAACGTCCTTTAAACATGTTCATATAATTTTCATGATGCTGAGCATTTACAACACATAACTAAGAACATTTTTCACAGATTCTACAGACTGTTGCTGTGGTCTCAACATTTCCAGTTTTCACCTAAAAGTCACATTAAAATCATCCTACACAAATGAAAATCAAAAGCACACTCGGTATGCTGAAAGAGCACAAAAGCATCATCCAGCTCAGGACAGTGGGGACTGCGATCCAACTCAAAGGCCAAGTAAAGGTTTGACAGCCATGGAGGGAGGGAAAGACAACTACTGATTCACCAGCACATATCACTGTGGCACATATTTGTACACAGAGACCTTCCTGCATCATTTAAATGGAGGTTTGAACTAGATGGGTTAGAAAAGCGTGCTCGTGACTGATTTAACAGCAGATTTATTTGCTGTGGTGAGTAGCTGATTTACTAGCTATCCACCACAGCACTATCAAATGTCATTTTAAAAGAGAAATCATAACTGAAAACTACTTCTCACCAAAGGACGTTTCCATTTAGCTAGGAGCTTGTCTTTTGTACACAGGAACACAAAGTACCCTTTGCATGTCTGTGGTTTATATTTACATATATGATTCATGGATGATAATACAATCTATCACATTCACAAATACAGTCAAGAATTCCTCTTCTTCCTTCTGTGGATGCAAGTCATACTCTTGTAATACAGTTATAAGCAAAATATTTAGAAGAAAAGGTTGGTTAACCATGCACAGTTTGCTCCTAGGTTCTACAAATTATTTAAAAATTACTATGTTTAACTATCTTTTCACTACTACCAAGCCTCTCCTTTTGGATACTACAATGATGTCTGAACTCAGCATCCTGGTAAAATAGTCCATTGCTTTAGACTTACTCTGGAACCTCAGATTTGATGTTACAGAGTAATTCACAGTCACTACTGTAGTAGGTGAAAGAAAGAGCAAGGAAGGAGATGGAAGAAATACTTTAAAAGTATCTCTCAGTGTCACTTGAGAAGTACTCTAAAACACTCTACAGACTCACAGTCATTGAAGACAACTTGAGACCTTTCTAAAACTTTCAGGTACCACTAAAATGCAACAGACTCCTTTACTTCAGACATAGCTTTAAGAAAGACCATCTAACTGACACTCCAGTGATGATTAATTATAGTTCAATTTTGCATTATCTCCCCTCTTCTCGATTTCTTTCTATCTGTAGCATTAAAGTTAGACTTCAAAGACTAGCTATTTCGGCCTGCATGACATTCAAAAACATTTAACATTTACTACAGGAAGAATTGCATGTCCTAAACGAAACAAAGGCATAAAAACAGGTTTTAAACCTGGCTTTTTAGTATCAGTTTTGTCTCTACGGTCAGAGATTTGTCAGTGCTCTGCTTTAGAGCTCTCCTGTCAGAAATTTTACTACAGAATAGAAGGCACACTTCTTTGAATCTCTTCTCTAGTTTATATGAGAAAGATCTGTATGGCTTTCAGAATGCCTTAAAAAAAAAAAAAAAAGAAAATCAATAAGCATTCTCCCTTATGAATTTTCCTTTGAATGAGAAGCAAAAGCAACACGAGAAGAAGTCTCTGTCTGCTGAATGCACTGTTATAAACTGTGTCCCGAAGACACACGGCAAGTCTCGGACCATCCTAGCAGGTGATCAAGAGCTTCATGAATGCTGCTGCACAGCAATGAACATGGACACATCGTTTGGAAACTAATATTGCTAAACAACGATCCTTGACAGTGTGTTTATCTATGACATTTTGGAGCAACAAAGCAGCAGCACAGGGTGCACAGCACCAGAAGGACAGCAGAGGACACAAGGATACAAACACAAATCACCATCAAAGGTGCACAGCTGAGTAGAACCAGCATTAACAAAGAGAATGAAGAACACACATCTCATGCATGTAAAACACCTTGTATCTTAGGCGCAAACATAGGGGTGGCAACAAGAGGGCATAAAAGATGACTGAAGCCCCCTCAATAACAAGAGCAAAGGAAGGACTGAAAGGGAGCAGAGCAGCCCCCAGATCACTCTGGGCCCCTTGGGGACACAGCTCCTCCTCAGTGTACCCCAAAGGCCCAGCAGTTTCTCCTCCTCCTCTGTACCAGGGAGAAAAAAAAAACACTGCTTTTTGATTTGCTGTTCAACACATTCTGCTACTGCAAGCCAGAAATCATATGCAAAGTTCTATCTTTTAAAATTTAATTGGGTTAAGTATTGTTAGCATTTTAAAGAGCACTCTGCATGCCTGTACGTTCTGCTCAAGCCTTCTGACATGACAGAGTGATTGATACCGCAGCATCCAGTCAGAGGAAATGCAGACACAGTAGATGAGAGCAGCATGAAAATCCAGGGAAGCTGCAGCATCTCTGTCATGAGAGATCCTAAAGCACAGTCAATGCCATTTTTGCTGTGGGGTCTGGGCTTGTTTTTTTATGACTTCACAGAAAAAACTTGTTCTGCATCTTAGCAGAGTCTAGCAAAAAGTAGCTTCTCTAATTATACTTAACATATTCGAAGATAAGATCTATTTTTAAATCCAGTATGCCAGTATGAAAGAATAGTTCAAGCTGTAACACTCAACTATCACAGATTAACAAAAATATTGATTCTCAAAAGTGAAATGGTTTAGAAGTACCATGAGTTAAAAGCCACTGGCCATTGTACGTAGAGCTGGCTGTAACACATCTAGAAAGTATTAAGTGATGGCTGGGAACAATATATATTATTATTTTTAAATATTTATTAACAAGATACAAAAGCAGCAATGAAAGGGAGAAAAAAAAAAGAGCTATTTATTGAGATTTCAGATACATATTAACTACTTAAACAACTGACCCTGCAAATTGCTCCATAAAAGTAATTTGCTCAGTTTGGCTGCACATGGAATTAGAAGGCCAACAGCAAAGAAGTTTGTGCACTCAGATCACAGCTTCATATTCTTATAGAGAACAGGATTAAAACTGGACTTGTAAAAGAGCAACAGGAATCTTACTTAACTGTATCATTGGTCTGCTTAGCACAACTCTCTTTTATTTAAATCTGAACTTTCAGGGAGAAAATAATATTGCTAAATTTGTTCTAGAAATAGGAATTAGCAAATTCTTACGCTACAAAGCATCTCCATATTTCACTTATCTTTTAGTTTAAAACAAAATCTTGGAAAGAGCACAATTAGAAATCTGACTTCAAGAAGATTGGTTTGCAAAATTACCAGTGCATAACATAACAGGGCATTCAGTGTACAACTACAAACAATTTGAGTCCAAGCCTACAGGCCCTCAGAAATAAGCTCTTATTCACCAAACTTAAGAAAACTGTCATCCAAGTAAGAGTTTCCTAAAACTAATGTCAGACAGAAAAATTTTACAACTTACATGTTACTATTGCAAGTTTTTGGTTTTCAAAATATAAACGAAGATTGAGATCACATTATATACTCTTCCACTCTATTTTTACATAATCTTTTCTCTAACGTGCACTGGGGTCTTTTTGCTTTATATGGTTATGGTTCACACTAAAAGACAAAGCCACACTAAAAGATCATGATTAAATCACAGTTATACCTCAGCTTAATTCTGACCACTTTTAAAATATAATCAAAGCCCAGAAGCACTCAGATAAATAAGCAGTTCTATTGGCAAGGGCTTGTCTGTTTCACTTTTGTAATTATGAATTACTAGAAAATTAAAGTATGCTGCAAACAGTAGTCTTTTTATTACTATTGTTACTGTTAATTCTGTTGAGGCTTTTTATGTTTCTCTAAAAAAAAAAATAATCTGGAGAAGAAAATGTGATTGCTCTATTTTCTTAGCACCAAAATTATGTTTTGACATGTCAGTCTACTATTGGATAGCTTTACTGAATTAAAGAACCTAACTTCCTAAAGATGCACAGGTGCCTGCAATTCCTGTTACAGTGAGCAGGAATTATATGAACTTACAGACAGAAGTGACATCTTTAAACATCATGTCAGAAAGTAAGAGCATTAGAATAAATCTGAGAGCTAAGCTACTCCGACTTTCATCATTTGTCTGATGAAAAATGGAGGTTTGTAAATCTCATCCACTTGTGAACCAAAAGTCATTTTTCAAGCTACTCATTAAAATACTTATAACAAATAGACTTTGCATTCATCTTATACCATAATACAAATGATTAAATATACATAATTTGTGTCAACTACAATTAATATTGAGAATTATTATCAATCTAATATGTTGTAGCTCTCACCAAGACAGAGCTCACAAAGTTATAAAGGAAAACTAGAGGCCTACACAATAAACTATATATGAAGAATATACTGGCTTAGCTATATAGACACCTGGATGTCCCCAATGTGGGCTTCTGTGTACTGTTCTCCCAAGAATCCAGTTGCCTGGAAGTTCACAACCAACTCTCGATGATCTAGCAAAAAAATATTCATCCAGCACTGAAAAGAGAATTACAAAAAGGGCACAAATTCCAATTAGTGTGTCCTTGTTCATGTTAATATTCTGTCTGTTAATACTAGAAAAGTACTAGAAACAAAAAATTTCAGACTGTGTCTAACACTTCTAAAGCAGAACACCAGTAACTCTTTAGCTAATATTGTGACCCTAACGCCCAATGGACTGAATTACATGGTCAATCATATTCTCATCTAAAAATCAAACTGTGGGATTTTCATATTGAGAAAAGAAAAATCAAAACTGTACAAGCACACAGACAAAACAAGTAATTCATTTATTCCTAAGAGAGACTAAAAACTTGGGAAGGAAAGTATGGTTTTTGGAATTATTAAGAGATCCCTTGCCCTTGACCCGTATTTCCACATATGTTTGCAGACATCCACTTTGGAGAGTGTGTGAGACAAGGTGAGATGAGCACAAGGATGCTGAAGGAACTGGGCAACTCTAGCTGGACAGACAGAAGCATCGAGTCTGTGAAGGGGCAAGGCGAAATGATACCTTGTAACTTCTATCTTTTAACTACTTGTTTACACATAATTTAACAGCCCTTTTTTTGCATTCCTCCTGTGAACCGAAACTTTTTAAGTTTGCAAAGTGACTGTAAGTTTGGGGCTCCAGCTCAAGGTAGGGCTTCAGTGTAAGAAATTACCATTAATAATTCCCTGCACAGGAGTATGCAACTATTCAATAGCTGTACCTAGTTTTCAGTATCTGTGGAGCAGGAAAAATAATTTCATTTTATCAGTAGCAGGAGAATGTCACCAGGAGCTCAAGTGCCTCAGTATGAAGTGAGGTATATCTTTTAATCTGATATCTTTTAATCTGAAGCTGAAAACAGCTTCCATAACAGTTTCTTTCAACAATAAGTTAGTTATATTCCACATATTTTACAGATAGGAAAGGTACCTTTCCCAAATCAAAAAGCCAAAGCCCAGTAGAATCTCATGCTACCTAACATAGCAGAAATGGTGGCCTCAGTACAAACATTAAGAAACTCATCATCAACTTAAATAGAAATGAGATTTCATTCCTAATGTCAAATATTTTACTTATTTTCTCTAAGTGCATTGCTTCCTTCTATTTTCAAACCTTAGAGATTACTTTCTGAAAGCTGTTACCACAGACAGTTTATTTAAACTGAAGAGCTGTGTATGGCTTGCAGAATCTTTCGAGGCTCAAGAAAAATGAAACATTGCTGGTAATAAACAAATACTACAATGCAACTTCTCTAAATAATTAGCACTAGAAGTAATATATATAGCACATCAAATGGATACTTTCTAGTTATGAATTAACCAGTAATAATGATAAACCTGTTGGGCCTTGGCATGAAATCAGTCTTTGGATGTAGCCAAGAAAATTCTCAAACCATATGTTTTATCATAGAATCTCTAATTGCAGGCAATGGGAGATTTGAGGTTTTCAGCCCACTTAAATATCATGCCTCTTGTTATTCAAATAACTGAAAAAAATATATATACTTTTATTCAGGCTATAGTCTTGATGAAGAGGCAAAACATGCTATAAGGGATTAGAAGTCTATAAAGTCTTACTAAAATTTAAGTCTAAATAATGAAAAGTTGGAGGAAGCAAAAAAAGGAAGAAAAAAAAAGACTTGACTCAAAAGATTTGTCAGCATCCATTATAATACTCTAAAATAAGTTAAGGCAGCATCTGGTAGAATTTATACTGTTTTATAGCCAACAATGCAAAAATGCTTACAACAGTTACGAGATCTTGCAATAAATGAAGCTGAAGAGTTTTTATTTCATCTACCAGCACATATTTAGAAAAACAAAAGCAAACACCAGAATGGAAGAAGCACTTTTTTTTTTAACGACTAAATAATATTTTTAAAGTGTTAACAGATAATGGAAACTGTTGGTGCACACAAAAAAGGAAGCATCTCACAATCATTTCAGTTCAATCTCAATTACTTCATAGCCATAAGCAAGGTGATATTCAAGCAGTGACCATATCAAACAACTGTTTCATTGTCTTGAGGCAAAAGACTGTTCCCACATCCACTGTTCACATCTCCAAAATACACACCACTCTGAATAATGCAGCAGTGGTGGTTTTTTTCCCCCTCAAAGCAATAAATCTGTATTGAAATAATTATGCAGAGAACCATGTAATTTAATACAATAAGAGCTGTAGCAATGCACAAAAGACACTATACACTGTCATTGTCATGACTAATTAGCACCCACCTCAGAACCTCATAAAATGTGGGTGCATTTTGGCAAACTAATATGAAGAGGTAAAAAAAAAAAAAAAAAAAAAAAAAAAAAAACCCTAATTTAAGACACTGTATTAAGACACTGTAATTTCTCTAAGCTTTTTTATCTCCTCTTTAAAAGCAAAATGTTATTCCTGCTCACAGCAGCAGTAACTAGCATCCAGCTCCAGCTCTTCTGCACCTCCAAGCAGAACAGCTTTGCAGTGTGTAACTCTTCCAGCAGTATGAACAAATTCCAGGATTGCTTCAAGAGCTACTTGCGAAATATGACACTTCACAGCTTCAACAACAGACTATACCTAGATTTGGTCACCTCTGTTTAATACTGATGACTACTATTTTCCTGCACATCCTCCATCAGCATGATTTGCTCATTATTCTTTTGGAATAACTTTTGGAAACCCTCACAGACATTATAAAAACTGGGTATTTTGTCACCAAAGTGCACACCACTACAGACAGCAATGAATGCAAAGCCTTCAGTCCCCAACAGGCACTGGCTGATGGATCCTCCAAGAAGCCTTTGGCAGCTCTCCTAATTGCGGGGCTGCCCTCTCAGATGCCATCTCAGAATGAACTACAGGTACTGGAATAACAAGTACAGAACAGCAAAGTTCAACAGTCCTCACCCCAGAAGAAGTGAACGACACCAGAGACACTAGCAAGCAAATGACAGTAATTGTCAAATTTCACTACTCTTTGTATACGAAAAAAGTGGACAGAGCTGGGTCCTACTTCAGGATGCCCAGAAGTCTTAGAGACCTAAATGATGCTAAAAAGCATGACCTTTAGATATCATAGTTTATAACAAAACAGTGTAGCATAAATTAAAAGATGTTTCTTTCTTTTTCATTACATCTGCAACTCCAGAAAAGAAAATGTTTTAGACTTGATTAAGCTAATAAAAAAGCTTAAGCCACTGGTTGTTTTCTTGAAGTTTTATATACTGTTTTGTCCCCTGAACCCTTCATATCCCACTGTGTCTTATTATGAGCTTATGTATATCAGCACTCTACAGGAAACTACTCAGAAGTCAGATGTTTAAATAACTTGCACTAAATAAGTTTCAGGTAAGCTAACATTTTAGAGAAGTATAAAGCATAAGGCTTCAAGGGACTTCAAGAGATCACCCAGAATGCCTTTCTTTTTTGTCTTGTCCTATGCTATTCCTGACAAATATTTTGGAATCATTTCACAATTTCCCAAGGTGACCTCTTCTAATGTTTAGCTATCCTTACCACTGGTAAGTTTCCCCATAAATTCTCCACCTATGCTTTTTTCCCTAATGTCTAACCTAAATCTGCCTCAAATTAGTTTGTTATCTACCTAGCTTAGCACAGTTTGCTTTTATGCAAGTTATACATAAAAGTTATGCAACACTTCTGGGGCAGTGTTTTCCCCATTGAAAAGTCCTAGCCTGTTAGTAGTCCCTTCTTTAAACTAAATAACCCCCGTCTCTTCAGCTTTCCTCTCTAGGTCATATCTTCTAGAGATTTCAGTTACTCCCTTTGCTCTCCTGTGAATTCACTTCAATTGGCCTACATCTTTCCTCAGTTGTGTGATTGCAATTAAATATCTAGAATTTGGAATACTACATGGCTTTGTGGCACCTCTGAGAGAAACTGAGGTCCAAAATATGCTGGTCTATTATCACTACAATATTTCATCTGAAACATAAACATAATCTTTTTACTTTTCTCCATTCAGCCAAAATAATAAATCACCCACAAGAAAACACGCATTACTACTTTTAGAAAACATTTCAACATGTATTGATCCATTACATTATTTCTTCTAGTTACTTATATGTTAATTTGCTGTTTGGACATATTTCAAACACGTTACTCACTGTTTTTCACAAGACTAACAACAATTAGTAGGAAGATCTATTGTTCTGACAAGCATCTACTTGTGAACTGATGTACTGCCAAATGTAAAATAAAATGAATGAGTACATTCATTATACCATGTTAGATTTCTATATATATTTCTGTAAATAAAGAGACTTTGCTCTTTAAAGAGATTTTGCTATTAAGTAGAATTTTCTATCAATATAAGCTACAAGTGGTGAGAATATATAAGTTCTGAGTAAAAAAGATTTTTGGCAAAATCCACATAATAAGTGTAATAGATCCCTGGATTGAAAGTGTATGAGAATACACTTAAGTTGGTCAGTGATACTCAGTGAACTTTGTCTGAAATATCTAAATACTACTTATTAAATATTAGCATCATTAGTAGTAAAAAATCTTGTGTTATTCCTTTTCTTTGTATGATTATATGAAAGTTTTTAATATATCTCCCAAGGAGGAGAATTTTATCTCTTATTTTATCAATGAATTAATGCTAGAAATGAGGGGGTTGCCAATTCTATATTGACTTCCACATAGAAAAGGATAAAATCCTTTTTTTTTAATTTTATTTTTTTTCTCCCCTGTGGCCTCTTTTAGATTCAGTTTAAAAAATCTCCTTACATGTGTGTCTTGGTTTTACTCCACCTTTATTTTTGATACAGTAATGATCAAATGTATATGCCAAGAGAATAGAAGGCCTGCTTCGAAACAAGAAAAATGAATATTAGCCAACATATCTAATAAGCATGCACTTTTGTTCAATGTGAATCATACCAGCCTATAGCACAGCCTGTAAGAATAGGTAGCGTGCCGCTAAATACTGCAAAAGGTCAATAATTCCTCATTTGTGTTCTGGGGGCATGAAAACAGGCAGTCATAAAAAGGCTACCAAAAATCTGTTACTAATTCTTTTTGTCATCAAGCTCAATGAGAAAAAGTAGGGTTTTCTCTTCCAGCTATGGTTTCCTTCTCTATAAAAAACATGCACATCTTCTATTTTCGTTACCCAAAAGCAAAGACCGATCGAAAGCTGCCTTCTCTGGGGATAAAACCTGACACGCTCTGACCTTGGCACATGTTGGCATAGCAAATGCCAGATAAAGAACCTCCACTCAGCCCCGCCAAAGAAAATGATTTTTGCCCATGTAACTTCTTTAATCACTATGCCACTCACCTTACCTCTCTCACCTCTTTACCTAAAGTGAGATTAGTGAGATTAGAGGTAAAGTGAGGTAAATCTCACTTTACCTCTAATCTAGGCTTTAAAAAACTAAAAACTCTGAAAATACCTTTTTTTCCTCACACCCCAAATACAGTTCTACTCTATTTCAAGTAATAAGTCAAAAGACTTATATTCTTTTTCAGTTTTATTGTGGCTCCTTATTGTCAAATAGCAACTGACCTGAGTCTTCGTAAATTTACTTGATTTGCTAAAAAAAACATGCAAAATTGCTAGGACAAAAATAACACATTTCTTTCCTCATGCAGCGTCGATGCTAGCTTATTTTTTTCTTTCTAAACTATCAAATCTGCTGTCTGGCTAGGAAGAGAAACGTTCTACGTCTGCATTCAATGTCCCTCTCTAGTCTGATATGCTGCTGTGATAATCTGATTCATATTTGCCTCTCCACAAACTGGTAAACAATGTATAAAAGACAAAATAGAGAAAAGAATTATATTACAGTATGTCAGAAGAGATAAAACTTTTTTTAAAAAATCTGAAGCTGGGACACACTGTCCTCAACTTAGTTTTACTATATATAGGTAACATATGCAGAACATCTGCTAGGCAAGGTATCTTACTGTTTTCAGACACAGTTTTAGCACAAAAAGCAAACTGAAATAAAGAATGCTATCACAAACTCAAACTCCCTTTTTCCCCTCAGATTCTTAGGAACACTCCTCTTTCTTTCTTCAGTTGTTCCAAATCATTTCTATGCTTAAAAAATGGAAGGCTGGTGATATTATCAATTGTGATGAGTGACATTTAAATTCTTTCCAGTAAAATTTTGAGGGTCAAAATCTCAAAAAGATTTGAAGAGAAATAATTTCCTCAACATCTTTTACACACCACTAAACACCAGTTTGATCAACTGCATGAAGCTATGAGGATATACAAACATTATTATATATTTTTAGAAAATTATGAGAAAAAAAAGTCTTAGGGATATTGTCCATAGACATAGATGTTGGCCTAGTTGAGCTTAGTTGTAGTAGGGTTGCTTGGAGTTATATAGCTAAACACTATAATGCTGCCTTAATATTTTAAGATGCACAATGTATACCTTAGGAATAGATATAAAACATTTTCCATGTTTATAGAGCAAATTAAAATACTTATTTCTGCAGAAAGTGTTAGAATAAAGATATTGAACTCAAGTACAAACCTAAATCAAGTTATTATGAAGATTAAATGCATTCTTTTGCAGTGTTGTGGACTTTTTGCTAGCATAACACTAAGTTCTCAAAATGTATTTGACAGAAAAGTACCAACAGGAGTGTAACTCCTAACTTTTGCCCAAGATTTTATATATATATATATATATATATATATAATTATGAAAATGAATGCATTAAAATTATGGAATTAGATATGCTAAAAGAGACAATCTATTTGTATAAACAATCATACACTAAATCTGTACAAGTGATACTAAAATTTTGGTTTATAATCACAACATAAAACCAGAATTCTCTTGCCTGTATTTAATTGCTGCAGGATACAAATGGAAAATCATCCTATTTTAAACCTCTTACTACAGAGCAGCATACTGAGAATGTAGTTTTCTGAACCGAATGTTCCGATCCTGTGAACTTTAAGTAAGATTCATGAAACTGAATCCATGCTTCTGTATAGTCTCAGCACTTGAATGTCATAAACCATTAAAAATAACTAATTATCACAGTAGGTTAGACATTGCAGCCTCTTATCTAGCATTCCTAAAATAAACAAGTTTTGTTTTAATGCATATAAAAATATTTCATGCATCCTGACGGGGCTATATAATCCTTCCAAAGTCGTCCACTAACTGAACTACTTAATGTGGGATACATAAAGACACATTTTGAAAATGCATCCTTTATCTTTCCCCATCATCCCTCCGAGTGATTAAAATGTTGTACTGAGGTAAAGGATACTTGCTTGGGGCAAATGATTTCCCCCAATAAGATGTACAGTATAACCAACTTGGAAGACTTTACAGTTCTTCTCTTGGCAAAAACATGCTACTCAATCCTAAAGAGGCTCTATATCATTTAAAATCAGATGCAGGTAATGAATATAATCTTTTACTTCAATTCCTTGCAGTTCCTTGCAAAAAGTTTTAAATCGTTCAGTTTTTGACACCTCTTCATTGTGACTGCAAGTGACTACAGCACGTTCCACTGCTTTGCAGGGAGATCAGACAGGCATGGGACTGCAATTACATATCACAATACCCTTTTCTCGGTTCACAGCTCTATTCATCTTTTAGAAACACTGAAGGACAGATTGGACATAGGGGAACGGATTAGCCACAGGACGACCTGTATTTCCACACAAAAGCCTAAGTGTGGAAAAATGGCACCCTGTGTCACCCATTCTTCGCTGCCTGAAAAAAACATATTCATGAAAACAGACATTTAAACAGCTCTTTCCCACTCATCTCAAAAAAGACATTCACTGTTCCTCACATCATTTGAACTTCAGCACTGTAATACTATATAAACTGTCTTAGTTCCAAGTTGCATATAAAATAATTTGAGGACAGTTCAACTTGGAAAAAAACGTTAAGTTCAGCACAGGAACTTAAAAGAGTAATTAATGGTATAAAAACTCTACAACTGACAGTTGCAAGGATTCGGTTCTGATAATAAGTTTTAGATGGATCTAACGAAACTTCTGCACTATCCCATCATGCAAAATAACTGAAATCATATTTAAAAAACCTTATGTTATCAATTAGCAAGAGTTCAACATAACAGATAACATCACTAACTCCAAATGAGTAAAAGAACATCACTAACTCCAAATGAGTAAAAGACATATGCAGAAGAAGACATGCCAATTACAACATTTTGAGATGTTGTGAAAAGTGAACATTGCCAGTTTTCTATTAACACCTACCTTCTATGAAAAAAAATCAGCAAATATTACAAAACATGCAAAAATGGAAAGAGTGTCTATTAGTAAATTAACATGGATCTTTAATTAATTTTATATGCCATTCTTCTTAAATCAATTGTCTTACATACAAAAGAGATGCTCGGTGTATGCATTTGTACTCTCAAATTGTCTCAGGAGGTAGGTAGTATCAGCTAAAGTGATCAGGCTAGGTGACCTGCTGTTTTACTTGTTTGTTGCTTGAGTCTACAGAAAATTGCCTTTTGACATTTAAAAAAAAACTAATCATTTAACTTAGGAATTTGACCATACATCTGAGTTACAAACAATGAGCCTATGTAGTTCACTTGGCTCCAATGGGAAATTAATCTTTTTGCCAGGAAACCAACAGTCTTAAATGTTACATGCAATGAGAAATACCACTGTTAACTTTTCATAAAATTTTAATGTAAAAGTAAATCACAAAAAAAAAAAACTTCTGAAAGTAAGGCTGCAGCCATCTCATACACTTTTTTCCTTTATATATATTTATTCAGTAAACTGGCAAGGGAGACATAAAATGTAATTATTTGCTAGTCCTTTCCTCATACTCATTTCCTTTGTTTCTTAGAAAGGATTTAAATATTAGGCTTTTAAAGAAAGTTTCTAACTTGACTTTGCAATTTTTTTACAATATATAGGCACTTAAATCTCCCATCTATTTTCCTGTCTTTCATATGCTTATATTTTAATATATTACACCTTAAAAAATCAATTTTTATTAGGTATTAAAAAGTTCCATAAAGGAAAAACTCAGTTAAAACATACGGAGCTGTAATCAATTCCACTAAGCTCTTCAGTGTTATCCCTGAAACTGCATCAAGGAAGACAAACACTGATGAAATAATTATATAAAAGGGTGCAAAATGCTATTGTGAAGATTAACACCCATCAAGGATAGGCTGACAACTGAGCCAATACAGCAATCTGTATTTACAGTAAGTATATAGTTCCCAGGGTTAAATAAAGCAGAAACATTTTGTTCACAGAAACAAACAAACTGAATGCAATTAAGTTATCCAGCAGCTCAGGAGCACATCAGTTTACTCTATGCAGTCCACAGTAAGAGCGACTATAAATGCTGCAGGAAAAGCACTGGGAAAATTGTGAAAGCACTTAGTGTGTGCCCACAGTTTATGATTTTATAAATAAATTTCTTAGCTTTCTACTCCTACAATGTGAGAAGAAATATTTTAAGTGAAACAAAACGCTTCTTCTTGCTTAGATTATTTGAGGGTCTCAAAAATCAAACCATGGAAGAGAGCAAAAAATATGAAACCTAACGGCAAATCCTGACAAAAGCAGCCTGAAAGGATTGGCAATATTTCTTTCTTCAAAATCCCCTTAAAAAGAGTCATCTCATTAGGCAGACATATGTAAGTATGTTAGTAGGAGCATTTTAAAGCATGTTAAAGAAGTGAGTATGTGGGAGGCATTACACACAGAGAGCAATTAAAGCATGGGTTATTTCTTAAAGGAGAAATCTCTGGCACACTGTTCAGCGTGGATATCTGAACAACTCTTCTTAATTAACCCAATGAAGCAAATCAGCTTTTGCTCATTTTGCAGAAGGATCTTTGCAAATGTGCAACTCGTGGGATTTTGCACTGCCACAAAATCCATCACCAGAAGCGATCCTCCAGTAGCTGCAAGGTTGTCACTTTGCCTGGTCTTGAGTGAAACTTTGTCCCAGTCACACTGAAGTTCCCCCACCACCACTACCATGTTTTGCACAGCCAGCATTCAGAACTGTGCTGTGTTCAATGCTCACACAGTTATCGGCTGAACTACACTGCAATGCTGGAAAAAAATAAAAAAAAAGAAGTAACGGGTTCACGGGAAAAAACTCATATATAATAGTGTTGGTTTTGTTAACACTGCTTCAAGAGCGGCATTGCTCTTTCCCCACAAAACATGAACATCTCCTGGGATTCACACTTGTATCTCGGTTTGCTTTACAAAAAGGCAGAAGAATTGCTATACCAGCAGAAGACAGAGAGAAAAAAAAAGAGTGAATTTCCTGAGGAAGGAAAGTAAAAAGATAAACAATATAGGATGGTTACTTCCCAAGAAAATTTAACTAACCTCAGAATAAATGCATCCTTTTTTTTTTTTTTTTATCCACACAACTGTAGCAAGAAAAAGAAGGGGGAACAAACCACCGTAACCCGACTTATTTCTCTCCAATAAACCAGAATCCAAATTTTCTGACTGCAAGGTGGAAAAAGCAGGAGCCCTGAAACCAGGCAAAGGCCTCTTCCAGTTTCGGGGCAGCAAGGAAAGCTGCTGAATGCCCAGGATTTGCTCTGCCCTGCCCTTTCCATAGAACTTTAGTGCCATCTATTGAAAACATGCTGAGCGAGGAAGAAGGAGAGGATGCCTATTGATTTGGTATAAAAATAAGACGTTTACTTGTTAGGATTTTTTGGTTTATTAATACTCCCATGATGACTACTGCTCTTTGGTCATCTGATAGCAACAAATATTTTCTACACACTATGCATGCCCCGTTAGGAAAAGGGAACACCGATCCTAAAACACAGGATACAAACATTATACAAATATACAGATACATACATATACGCACACATTAGGAAGAATACAAGTCTAAAGCTACCTATTTGCTAAAGGAACAAAAATGAGAGGGCTTTGAAAGGCAAGGGGAAAAAAAAAAACCACCGTGGAACCACTGCTGTAAATAGAACATACTGGAAACAGTAAAAATAATTAGACACCTCGTAGAGAGCTCGCTGTTAAGGAATAGGGTACGCAGACATGCAGATATAATTACCTTCTTTAAGAAACTGTGAGTGGATGACAAATATAAGAAAACAGCAGATCGCTGCTCCTGCTAGTGCCCATAGCGCTTTCAAGAGCTGCATCTCGGTCTGAAACTCAGTAAATGCCCACAAAGTCACACAATGAATTTCCAGGGCGATGCATCAACGCGTCCCTCGGTGCGCGCGGCGCGCGGCGCGCGGGGCCGGGCGGGCAGCGCGGGCTGCGGAGGAGGGGCCGCGGCTTCACACCCCGCGCACAGGCGGCGGCGGCGGCGGCAGCGCCGCGCTCTGCTTGCCCGGACGCCGGGGCCCCATGAATCAGCGCTCGGG